>CM021102.1:692210195-692335195 GCA_007115665.2 Sequoiadendron giganteum
TCCCTCTCCCTCTCCCTCTCCCTTTGGTCTATGTGTGTACAAATCGGATATCCGATTTGTGAAACTCCATTGTGTAGAAGTTAAATCTTACCATTGGAGAACATGTTTTACAAATGGGATATCGGATTCAAATCAGATATCCGATTTGTAGGCCATAGAGAAACCCCATATAGGCCGTTTTTGTGCATTCCAATGGACCCTGCATTCTGTTTGTAGCACTTTGCAGGCGACAAATGCGCGGTTTTAGACAGGAAGAGACAAAGATAAACTTTTTGGAGATTCTTGTACTCAAATTTGCCATACATAATGATTTTTTAGCATATTTTATTTGGTATAATGGGGAGCAGCAGTCGTCGGAAACAAAAATGTAAGAGAAAGCTGACAAAAGAACAAATTGCAGGATATAGACAAAGAGATAGAGAAGGTCATAGAAAGAAAAGACAAGGTATGTTAAATATTGGTGAACTTGAGCCCTATGGTCTTTCAAGTGAAGAGGAAATTGAATATATTCAAGGTGAAAATGTAGAACATGATATTGAAAATTTTCAAGGTGAAAATGTTGGAATTGAAGATGTTGAACATGATATTGAAATTGGGAATGAAAATTTTGAAATTGATAATGAAAATGTTGGAATTGAAGATGTTGAACATGATATTAAAATTGGGAATGAAAATATTGAAATTGATAATGAAAATGTTGGAATTGAAGATGTTGAACATGATATTGAAATTGGGAATTAAATTGTTCAAATTGATATTAAAAATGTTGAAGGTGAAAATGTTGGAAATGAAGATGTTGAGCATAATATTGAAGCAAGTGTAAATTATGTTTCACCAGATTACATGAGAAATGAAGAACCTTGTGTGGAAGAAAGAGGTATTCCTGTAATACCACTCCATTTTGCCTTCTAGTTGGACTGTGTGTCTTTGTGTGGGTATGTTGCTGTGATGTGATTCTGGTTAGTCTGATGTTATATTTATTCCATGCTTTGGATTAGCATAGCGGTTATTTGAATTAAACATGATTATGCTTTCAATTATATCATGTTAGAATTGTCAGTTATTTGCAGTGTATTGGTGAAGAGGATGATATCACATTACTCGCTTGCGAGTGCCCTATGATCTCGTGATTTCCTCTTCACGGTGTGTATTTTATGTTGTTCATATTATATGTTGTTGTTACTTGATTTGCAAGATGACAGGTACAAGACATCGACTCCACTTGGATTCACAGGTTGGAGCATGTTCAATACCCAACGGTATTTGATTGGGAGATAGTAGCTAGGTTTCTATGTCAGATCGTCACACTAGTCCTTGTATGTCGTCGATTGGTTGTCAGGTTGTGTTGTTTTGTTTATCGTTCCCTCTCTTCATTATTTAATTGCAAGTTATAAAGGGGTGATTTAAATGGCTTAATGTATTTAAGTTGTGGATTAATTCGTTCTGAGATTATGTTGAAATATAATTTATTTATTATTAAATTAATTAATTAAATTTTGATGTTGAAAGAAGTGAATTTATCTATGTTGAATTATTGTTATTTTGTGGAATTTGAAAATAAAGAAAATGCATGAAAGTCAATTTGTGAAATTTGGAATTCAAAATTGAAAAATGAATTAAAAGTCAAATTTGAAAGTTGAAATTCAAAATTAAAGAAAATGAGATATTTTGGCAATTTCTTTTTTCTAAAAATAATGAGGGTGGTTGAAGGATTTTAGGGCAAAAAAATTCTTATGTTTGAACTTTGCTCTCAATTTTTGGATCTTGAAGTTTTGAAAAAGTTTGAATTAGATGGAGGAAAAATTCTTCAATTTGGTGGGTTTTTGGAAAAAGCTTGGAGAACCTGTGGATCTAAAGGGGGAAGCAAGTCACCATTAGGATCTGCTATCAATTTCAAAAAAAGACCAGGTTCATATCTTTTAAATGTTTGGTTTTGAGATTTTTGAATTTTAAATTTTATGGTTGAAGATCTTATAAAAAGAAATTTTAAATTTTGTTGTTTGAATTCAATTAAAGCAAAGGTTGGAATTTTGTTCTTCAAATTTGCAAGAAGATCCTCTTTGAAATTAATTTACTTCAAAAGAAACGATACTTTGAATGGAAATGATTGTTCTTGTATTCTTATCATTCTGGTTTTCTCAATTTATTCTGGCTTTTAAAATAAAAATGCATATATATCTAGATATATATGCATTTTTTTAAACAAATGTCTCTAAAAATATTCTAATGGTTCTTAATCAAAGAATATTCTCTTCATATATATATATATATATATATATATATATATATATATATATATATATATATGTCATGTCTTTGGTTTAAAATATTGACATCAAAATCCAGAAATTGAAATGAGCTTTTTATGGTTTTAAAATCCACGGTTAAGGAAAAACACGTTTTTCGTTCTAATGAGGGTTTTTATAAAAAAATAAAAAAATGTCTTTGGGGAGGCCGTTGGGGGATCAACCCCCACCGCGCCTAGTGCGCCCCTGCTCACTCCCCTCCCCACTCCCCACACCACTTGCCTTACCTTCCTGTCGCCGCCACCATTGAGGAGAGCTGACTGTGTCTATACATAGTCGATCGGCCCTTGACTGTGGTGCGTGGGTCCCCAATGCAAAATGCAGCATGCGAACCAAGGCGGCCTTCCATTGACCGGTGCGCAAATCAAGAAAGAACTTCACCCTTCTTTTTTTATAAAAAAAGAATATATACATATTAATATATGTTTTAATATTATGATATATATAATTTTTATATTATTATATTATAATATTAATATATATATATATATTAATATTTATATATATAATATTATTATTATAATATGATATTAATATAATAATATGTATTATTTTAAGAATAATATATATTATTAATTGTTAATATTATATTGCATAATATTATAATCTTATATAGATGATTTGTTTTTCTAGTTTAAATGGACATATGTATAGTTGTGATGAAATATTTAACATGCATAGAAAATTATTGTTTTTCTAATGACATGATTTAAGTTTAATTAGGGGAATGAAAATATATTGACTCTAGTTAAACCATTGTTTTGTTGTAAACAATATTTTAATGGGAATAGTGTTGATTTAAAATAATATATCTTCAAGTCAAGTTGATTATTTTTATATGGTTATATTGAAATGAAGAAACGATGATTACTTCATGTTATGGTGTTTTGATTAGTGCAATCAATTGGTTATTTTATTATTATTGAAATGCAAGTAGGAGATTAAGGATTAAGTATTAACTTTCTCCCATGTCTGGAAAAGACGTATTTTGTATCGGTTTATATAATGCAATAAAATCCTGAATGTTAGCATTAGGACATGGATTTAGAATATCCAAAGCAGATTTAATTCTCGTTTTAACTTTTATCTGTTCTTGTCATCATTTGGGAAATTGAGTCATTACATTGGACAAGGCTTCTAGTTGAGTTTTATGTATCGTGGGTTGTCGATTTGTTATGTCAACCTGGTTTGTATCCCTTGGATAGTGCACGAGGTTGTGTCTATGTTAGTACCTGGTTCTCATGAACGGGTACGTTTGTTGCCTCTTGAGAAAGGAGTGCATTTTGTAATGTGTGCCTCCTTGTCAGGAGCAGTTAGGAGCAGTTTTGTTATTGTTGTTACCTCCAGTGTTTGGAGTGGTTTTATCTTTGTCACCTCCTGAGAAAGGAGTGGATTTTTTAATGTGTGCCTCCTTGTCAGAAGCGGTCAGGAGCGGTTTTGTTATTGTTGTTACCTCTAGTGTTTGGAGTGGTTTTATCTTTGTCACCTCCTGAGAAAGGAGTGGATTTTGTAATGTGTGCCTCCTTGTCAATAGCGGTCAGGAGTGGTTTTGTTAATGTTGTTACCTCCAGTGTTTGGAGAGGGTTTGAACTTAGGTTGCCTCCTGAGAAAGGAGTGGTTGTAATACCTTGTTTGTTGCACTTTGTACCCTTGATGTTGGATGTTATGTGTTTTGTCAAGTAGAAGAGTGGCTTCCATAGGGGCCAGAGCCCGAAAAAGGTAAGATTGGGTAACCTTCGAAAGTGGTGTAATTAAGTGATAACTAAATCAATATACTTAGAGTTTGGGTAGTCCTTCACACTAAAAAGATAATTATCCCTCACTCATAGATCCAAGTGCTCGGTTAGACTTGGGATGAGTGAGAAGGCCATGGGATGGCAAGGTCATCTTTCTTGTCTGTACGAAAGGTATTTGATTCCACATTAGTAAGTATGAGGTCCAATGAGTTTGAGGCCACCATCCTAATGGTCAGTGTGGGTAACTCATGACGAACTATGTGATGACACTCTGTCTAGGACAATAGTTGGGTTTTGAGTTCATATTAGTATGTATGAGGGTCGAGGATTGGTTGAGGCCACCATCTTGATGATCCGCAATGGGTGACTCATGATGTGTTGTGAGATGGCACTTTGTGTGACCATAGTTGGTTCTTGTTTATTGTGGGTATGGTTTTCGTAACATACTTGATGTGACCTTGATTGGTGTTTGATTATGTGGTATGGTTCCCTTAACATACTTGATCTGATTTTTATCTAGAAGCAATGTGACCATGTTATGTTATACTTATGTTGTACTTGCATGGTATATGGGTTGTACTTATGTTGCTCTTGTTGTACTCGAGTTGTACGTGTGTTGTACTTGTGAGGTTCATGTGATTGGTTGATCCAGTTTGATTCAGTTTTGTGTTAGCTCGTGTCTAGAGGTAGATAGTCTTGGCTAGGATTCCTAGTTACTATCTCCTTGCATGGGGGGTGGGCCTTTGGGCTCCACTTGGTTGGGTGGCGTGCACCTAAATCCGTTGGGTTCTTCCTTCATGTTCGTGTGGATGAGACTTCCAGTTGGAGAGATCGTTGGTTTCAATATCAGTTCTTGCTTTACTGTATTTCATTTTAGTTGATCTTGTATTATTTTACCCCTTAGTTGTTATCGAGGTTGAAGTTGTAATTGTAATCATATTTATTGGACTTACCTCATTCGGGGAATGAGAGTTGTAACCTTATTATTTAATTTTGATTAATGAAATGGAAAGTTATCTCTATGCTTTGATGTAATTCATCTTATTCGATGTATGTGCTTTAATTATTGGTTAACTGATTGGCATGGTTTAAATCATGTTTTTTGTTGAGGTTCTATATAACCTCTGTCTCATAACCTTAGAGGTTGTTGGCATTAGTTAGCGAACTTGTTTATTAATTATACTTTTTAAATAGAAAAAATTATTCTGTTTAAGTAGTTAAATGCAACTTCCTCTAGGGTTGCATGGCGGGGCATTACAGTTCCAAATTCAAGACCTTCAAGGACCCCTAAATGGTTAGTTGAAATTGATGATAACATTATAAACAATTTTGAAGGCAAGAGGTCAACACAAACTATTCGGTTGTGGGCTAGAATACTTTTCAACCAATATTTTAGCGATAAGATATTGACCAAGCAATGCCAACTTTTTGCACCACTTTTCTGAACTATTATGTTGGGTCGTACGAGTTTGAGAATGAAAGTTGCACCACTTTGCAACTTTACACTGCTTTCATTTGGCAACTTTTCCCTCAATTGAAAACTCATCACCACGGGAAAATGCCTTCGAGATAACAAAAACCAAGAGAGGTTATTGTATATGGTCTCAACACGATCCAATATCCTCCAACTAAGAGTCTGTAAGTATCACGGTTTCTGAGAAATAGTCCGTCAAAGTTTGCTGCCTTTTAACACTTTGGACTCTTAAGGGAAAACGTCGCTCCAATGCAGCTCAGAGCGATTCGACGTATTTGGGTGCAAAAGAGAACCATACCTAGCATAGATGTACCCATTCGGACGTGTTGGAATAGTCCCTTGGGTCGTACGAGTTTGAGAATGAAAGTTGCACCAGTTTGTAACTTTACACTGCTTGCATTTGGCAACTTTTCTCTCAACTAAAAACTCAGCACCATGGGAAAATGCCTTCGAGATAGAAAAAACCGAGAGAGGTTATTGTAGATGGTCTCAACATGATCTCATATCCTCAGACGAAGAGTCTGTAAGCATCACGGTTTTTGAGAAATAGCCCATCAAAGTTTGCTGCCTTTTAGCACTTTGGGCTCTTAAGGGAAAACGCCGCTCCAATGTAGCTCGAAGTGATTCAATGTATTTGGGTGCAAAAGAGAACCATACTTAGTGTAAACGTACCCATCCGGATGTGTTGGAACAGTCTGTTGGGTCATACAAGTTCCAGATTTAGGGATGTCCTCTTTAAATCACTCTATTCTGAATAGGTTTGCAGAGCTACCAATGTTAAATCCAAGTTGAGTGAATTTAAGCAAATCGTATCCTAGTAAACACGATAGAGGTCCCACTTCTTTTTGAATGTAGGAGCACCATCTGACCCTTTATCTCCATTCCTCTTGAAGCATCTTTTTTTCCCTCCTTTTCCTTCAATTTTTCGAGGATTGAGCGGAAAGAACATGAATGTCTTCATTTGTAGGGCTTCGTCTAATGCCTCTCGCAACCAACCTTGACTCCCCTTGAATACAGTAAGCCCTCAACTGATCAAACTTGGGAAGTTTCGATCTCACGTCGATTCCTTGAATGTAAGACTCCCAAGATGAAGGAAGACCATTAAGAGCCAACATGGTCAAATCTTTGTCATTAACAATATGACCATTTCTCTCGCTGTCTTCAACTTAGAGATCAGATAATACAACTGAAAGCACTCAAAAAATAAAACACATAAGAAAATAAACACAACAAGAAATTTTCTTACAACTCAGGCCCAACTCATGGCTGAATTTGATACAATGAATAATAGCACCTCTCGTAGATGCAAAGATACAATCGAATATGCTTCTCCTTGAAATTAGCCTGTTGCTGCAAGATGAAGTGTCGCTGCTCAAGTGCAAATGTTTGATTGGATTGCAAATTATGCTAAATGAACTTGATTGAGGAAATGAACAAACATCACCTCGTATTTATACAAAATAAGGTGACTCTTCAAGGAGGTCGACCTCTTTTGAAAATAATAAATTACAAAATAATATCAAGGAAGGTCAGCCTCATCCATTTAAATAAAATGAGTATAAATTAAATAGCCATATGTAATCATTTAATTTATTACAACTTAATGTGATCGCTATCATGTATGAAAAATGTGGTATCATAGACAAGGCAATGGACTATTTGAAAAAAAACTTCAAAGAAATGTGGTCTCATAGAACTCAATGACAAACAAATGCAATTGACAACTGCTCATTGCTTTTAGTTATGCAATGTGAAGTAATTGCATAACTACTTAGGTTGACTTTGTAAGAACTATATTGTAATTGAAAATTTTTCATCTATGAACATCTAGTTGTTAGTTATACAATGTGAATTAATGATTTGAGTTTGCAAGACATGTATGCAATGTAATCAATGATATAAATATAAACTACATAATATAACCATTCAGTTTTAAGCTATTGTACATTGATATTTAACCATTGCTCAAGATAAAATTTTCAAAGAGTTTAATCATACACATGAGGAACAAATTAAATTTTGATTGTCAACTTTTATATATCAAATTATCCAATAATCAAGTGTATGTCCATATACAAAAATGGCATCGATGCCAACTCAAACAAAGTTTTACAAAATGTGGCATATGCCATCTCAATATGTATTCAAAATTTACATGCCAAAATGTCTATCTAATCCTAAACTACTAGTGGATCATCAAAATGGAGCCTCATTGAAGCACTTGTTGGCTCTGAAGGTAGCTGCACAAGAAAAATTCAAACCATAATTGAGATTAGTTATACTATATAATTTAAAATTGAATAATTAACATCAAAATAAATATACATTGAATTTTAATTGAACTCTAAAATTGAAATCTTGATTACCTTAAATATATGTCTCTTTAAAGGGTCAGGAGTCCTAGAATATACCAAATCAACTTTTGAAATGCCAATCTATATATGTGAACAAAAACATAAAATTGATCCAAGTTAGCATATGATTATTGGTAATAAGAACTTATTTACCAAACACAAAATAAAATAAGCACATGTACCTCTTTAGGTTGATCTTTTTCTTTATCTCCTTCAGGTGTTTCGACACCTCCTCTTTGAGGTGTTTAAACACATACTCTTTGAGGTGTTCCAATAACTACTCCTTTAGGCGGTGTGTCCCTTATCAACATATCTGTAAAGCTCATAATTGCCTATAAATAAAATTGACAAGTACATATGAAACTACCAATCTATGTCGACGTATGTATAATCAATATAAGATCTTAAAAATATTAATTCAATCCAATTTAAATTCAATTACCTTCCCCTTATCTAGATTTGCGCCTCCATAGTCTAGACGAGGTTGCACCTCACTCACACTGGGTATTTCCTACAGGAGGAAAACAAGATAAACATATAAGCTATTATATAATCTCATCAATGACAATTCAAATGACAAGCAAGTATATAATATAAAATGTAAACGAGTGAGTGCGAAAATATATACTGCGTGTGTGTCCAAGCCAAATGAAATGGCCCTAAGGGTGCTATTAGTCACCCGTGTGAGCTCCTCCTCAGACATCAACTGTTAAATAGACCATGTAAATAAATATTAGTACTTGATACTATCTCTTATTAATATTCATTTAAAAACAAATGAAAGTTATGAAATTACAACTTAAATCTTACTTGTGTCACTATTCTAGCATCTCCCTCTCTAGTAGGAGAGGACTCTGTAGGGTGCGCTCCACTCCCCTACGACTGATCTATAATGTCTACATCATGGAGGTCATAATCAAAAATGTCCAAGGGATGCTCAACAGGCTATACAAGAGGACCCAAGCATATAAAGTGACACATAGTGCAAGCATGTGGCACACAAATATGTGGACCTAAGGAGGATGATACAACAACACTCGATCTTTCACCAACATAACCAAAATGTGGCTGAGCTACTGTAGAAGCATGCGAAACCAAATGACCATTCAAAGAGTGAATAGCCTGAATAGTCTATGTGGATGCATCCTCAATAATCTTTGGATGATATATTGGAGGTGGCGGAGGAAGGGGAGGAAGGGGAACATTTCGGCGCGGGACTACTCTAACTGCCCTTGGTCTATCCTGGGGCATACCTCCACCGACGCCCTAGAAGGGTTTAATGTCAAAGTAATTGACATGATGCCCTAACACAAACTCAGCATATAATTTTTTAATAAAGTAAAATGGTATGTCGGAATTATTGTTCGGTGGTTTATCAAAAACCATACACCAACGATCCCAAAAGTTAGGTACAATGTCCCTATGCATGCACCATTTTATGGAGATTTTTGTTTTATTAACATTCACTAGCAAACTGGTGCGAGGGTCAATGAGTAAAGAGGCTATGTGGGCTTTGGTTATTTGGAGATTTTTCACATCATCGTAAGACAATCCACATCAAAAATATTCCCTCATGTCTTCTCGCCACAAATAAAAGGAATTATGTTGGGTGGAGAGGGTTTCTATATTTTTAATTATTTCCTCCAATGTGTTTGTCATATCTCTCAATCGAGGCATTGTCTGATAAATTTCACAAATGCCCCTCAATTGCTCCAATTTTTCACCAATTAAGTCTTCAATTGGTGGCTACGGAGGTGGTGGAGCATTTGGCTATGGAGGTGGTGGAGCATTTGGCATTTGTGGATTTACATTTCAGCCATAATACCTGATTAAAGATAAAAACTAATTAAACTAATTGAAATTACACAATATAAATGAAATTATTGTAAAAAAACCCTAGTTTTTAATAAAAATTCTAAAAACCATACTTTTTCACAAAAATCAATAACAAACTCTTATTTTTGATAAAAATACATCAACAACACTAATTTTTAATCAAGATCCATTTCAAAACATTAAATTTTAATAAAAAATCAATGTAAACTCTAGTTTTTTTAAAAATCAATAGAAAATCGTATTTTTGAATTTTTTTTAATAAAACCTACTTAAACTTAATAGAATCTATTGAAAAAAAAAATTACAAGATTGAAAAAACTAAATACATACCTTTCAAATCGGATATTAGATCAGAACAAATATCGGATTTGGGTTTTTCCTTTTGCACCTGCGTCAAACTGTGAGAAATGAAATTAAAGAGTTGGCTATTTTTTTATATACAATTTCCAAGAATCGAATATCCGATTTGGATCGGATATCCAATTTGTGGAAACTACCTTTTATTTTTGGTTTGGATAGAAGTACTGACACCCGAACCTAGAAAAGTCAACTCAGCCATTTCCGCGTTTTTGAGCCAATTCAAAACGTGATTTTTTCTCATTGCCACTTTTTGGCCCATCATGATCCTGCACATACCCTTCTCTCAAATGATTTCCTGCAAGATCAAAATCTAGAAACCCAAGTTCAAAAGTCTTAGTGCAAAATCTTGTGAGGAGCCTCTTGAAAGACTTCTCGAAGTTAGAGAAAGATTGGTTTAAACTTTTACAAGAAAGCTTCAAGAAACAACCCTAACTTGTATGAGTTCTCTTATCAACAAAATCTTGAGATTTTTCAAAGGTTTGATTTTCTCACATAGGAAGTCGAGCGTGTTCTTCAAGAACAAGGTGTTGTAAGGAGTTTTATCTAGGTCAAGTCTAGGATCAAAATCAATCACTCTCATCGATCTCTCAACCATCAAAATCAGTCAAAAATCACCTCAGCAACAACTCTTGGAAATGTTGAAAACATCATTTATGCTAAACTTCTAGGAATAATCAAATCATCTTCTTTGACTTAACACACTTATTCAAACTATCATCTTTTGCACAAGTTTACTCTAGGATAACACAACTTCCTAGGGTTCGCAAGTCCATTATCATCTTGTTTAACTTAACACACTTAATCAAATTATCCAATCCATTATCACTTTTTTTGACTTAACACACTTAGTCAAACCATCCTCTTATGTACAAGTTTACTCTAGGATAACACAACTTCCTAGAGTTTACAAGTGCATTATCACTTTTGTTTGACTTAACATACTTAGTCAGATTATCAATCCATCACAATCAATCAATTAAACTCCTAAATTTTAGCATCTCCCTCAAGGTTCCTCAAGAGTTTCATTCATCTACATCATCCATCTTTCATTTATCTCATCCTCATCATCACTTTGGTCCTTGAATTATCCTAGTTCTTCTCTTCTTCAAACCTAAGGTTTAGATCAATCTAAGGGGTTAGAGATTCATCTCTTGCATTTCTGAAAATTGATCTCTATTTTATGGTTCAAACTCGATATCAACACAAGAAGAATGTGGAGCAAAACAAAGAAACATCCATTTCAAGTGATCTAAGTCAAACCGAAACAACATTCGACCCAATGATAACTATTGACCTCCCAATCAATCCTCCTCAAATACCTCAAAATTCTTAAGAGGAAGGTCATGTGGAGGACATCACTGATAATGGGATGACACAAGAAGAACTTCTAGAAATGGTGTAAAATCATGAGAATCACCGAAGTGTTAGTGCCATCCTGAGGTTGTACCCATCCCAATACATGTTAGAGTTAGCAAAAGAATGTGCTAAACTCCCTTCTGACTTTGACATAAGCACTATTATGGAGAGGTCTCTCGGTATCATGCCCTCACCCGCATCCACACTTCCACTTCAAAACGTCACTCAAGGCATCCCCCAAATCATATCATCTATCACTTCAACCCCACCGATTGTTAACAATTGAATCACCATGCTTCATGAACTCCAAAAATATTGCCTTGTGAACAACCGAGGGTTGAATGCAAGCACCACATCAGATCAATCCATCTCAGTAAATCTATTACACCCTTATGTCCTGTTCACATTTCACAATCATACCAATTCATCGTCATTTCATGCAACACCAGATTATCCTTTGGACACGAAAACCTCTCTCCTTATCTCACAAGGAGAAGGTGACTTGTTTGGAGTAGGGGGAATCTTGGATCCATCATCATCACTTCCAGGGATTACACCACCTATCTTTCCACCAATTCCACCCCTACCGCTCACATCTACATCATCCCTTGGGTTAGGTCTTCCTCCTCTTCCTGCCATCAATCAATCAAGTCAAAAAACATTTTCACATCCTCCAACTATGCCATCTGTATCATAACAAAAGATGGCAACCATCCAAGCAACTGCAGCGATCAACACATCCACTATTCCTCAAAGCATGGTGTCTTAGGGACCAAGAACCTCAATCACACCATCTGTAACTCGAACCCCAATCATTAACATGATCGCTCCACTCATCACAACAGTCAATGTTCTTCCTAACCTACCACCATTAACACCAAGGCACAATGCAACCAATTCATTCACCATGGTGTTGCAAGCTGCTTGACAAGCTGGCCAACAAAAAGTGCTCCAAAACTAGCAAGCAGCACAACTAGCCACTCAACAAGTGCAAGCGCAATTAGTAGCACAATAGGAACAACAGGCTACACAAGCCTAAGCCTTGTTAGAACAAAAACAAGCCACACAAGCTACCCAAGCTGCCAAAGTTGTGTAGGAAACTCAAGCCACCCAAGCTAGCCAAACTGCACAAGATGCACATATCGTTCAGATTGCACATGCAATCCAACAAGCACATGCTCAAGAATGAGTCCAATTCCAAGCTTAGCAAGCGCAAGCACAAGCATAGTACCAAGCACAATTGCAAGCACAACAAGAAGTGTATTAGCAAGCCTTGCAAGACTATCAATTAGAACTACATTACGACCAATAGCAAGCATTGTTGGCATAATTGAAATATGACCAAATACAAGCATTGTTGGCGCAACAACAATATGACCATCAATAAGAATTGTTGGTGCAACAACAAGATGACCAATAACAAGTGTTTTTGGCATGACAACAAGACCAACAACAAGCATTGCTGGCTCAACAGCAAGTGCAAGCATCACTTGCTCAACAAAGCTTGCAACAAAACCACACCAATGTCCCACCCATCAATCCCACACCCCAGAATGTATTCACCCCAGATCTTGATCCACAAGATGATGTGACGACACTGATCAAATTTATCTCACAGCAAGTCCTAGATCTTCAATCAGGAAAGACAATCAGGATACTGAGCAACTTGTGCCCTTATTCATTTGATAGAAGCTTGGCAATTGTACCATTCTTAGAGTGATTCAAAATCCCCAAATTTGATAAATATCATGGGATGGGAAACCCTTAAGATCACATCAGGGAGTTTCAGGTGCATTGCATGGAAGTCACCTATAATGACACGTATCTAATGTGGCTATTCAATCAAAGCTTTGCTCATGATGCTATGGAATGGTTTTCTCATCTGCCTACGAGAATCAAAACATTTCAGGAAATTAAAGACACATTCCTCTAAGATTACACATTCAAAATTTCTATGGATGTGAGTTTGGAAGAACTCTCAGTACTCAAACAGGGTAAGGGGGAATCATTCACTACCTTTCTCCAACAATGGTAAGCCAAGGCCAATCAAAGGAAGTGGGCCATGCCAGAAGAACAACAATTCTATACCATCATTGCTAATATAGACAAAACCTTGGCATTTTATTTGAAGATGCAATGCATCACTACGTACGATCAACTGATCCCCAAGGCACTCAATGTTGAACGAGCTCTTGTAACACAAGGGTCACCCCTACCTATCCTGAACATTAAGGCAGTCGCCCATCCACTAGTTACAACTAAAAGCCTCTCACATGGGTGAAGAAACGAAATGCCACCAACAATGGAGTAGTGGATGCCAAGGTTTTCATCAGTGCTCCCAAGAAAAATAATCAAACACATCATCACCAACTATAGAACAACAACCAAAATAACACACAAAAAAATGTGGTAAACCAACAACCACCCCAAAATTAGATCAATAATCTCAGTAATCAAGGAGGACCACCGCCATGAAACAAGTTTCCCCCCAAATGGAAATTCACAGCCCTTGGGGTTTCAATTGAATCCATCATGAAAAATTTGGTCAATGAGAAACTCATCAAGGTCCCCACCTAGGATAATTACAATGAACACCAGGTGAAGCCACCCTGGTACAACAAAAATCTCCTATGTTATTATCATAAACTCAAGGGACATACGACTGTCAACTGTATGAAGTTGAAGAACATCATCCAAGATCTCATTGAGGACAAAATTATAAATGTCAAGCAACCTGATGGAAATCAAGATCTCAAAATATACATGAATCCGATGCGTAATCACAATCAGGGAAATAATCAAGGAAACAACCAAGGAAATAACCAAGGGAACAATAAAGGGAAAAAGAAGTATGCCAGTGAAAACCTTATATATGAAGACATCGTCACATGCATAGATGAAATGGTCACTTTCATTAGCATCAAAGGAGCCAATGCCGATTGTGGACTCACTACACATGACAGCCAGGTTACTATTGTAAGGGAATCGCAGCCATCTAAGACCCCCATCTCAAATCTGAAATCCATTCCCTATGATTATAACATCATTGACTAGCTAAAAAGAACACCTGTTCAGATCTCCATCATGGAGTTAATAAAATTTCCGCCGCCCACAGGAAAATCCTTGATGAAGCATTAGTTGTGTCCACTATTTCTACTGACTTTGATGTGGAAAAATTTGAGGCTATGGTCAGTAACATCATTACCCCAAATCTACTCACCTTTTTTGATCAAGACTTCCTCGCCCAACCATCTCACAATCATGTGCTTCACCTTCAAGTGTTGGTTCACAAGAAAAAGGTCAAAAGGGTCTTGGTGGATGGAGGTGCGGGCCTCAATATTTTTTCACTTAAACTCATAAAGAACTTGGGAATTTTAGAAGACTCCATTGAAAAAAACAAAGGCATTACCATCAGAGCGTATGATGAACAGGAAAGAGTGTCTCAAGGCACTATCAAGATCCCAATCCAAGTGGGGCCAACCATTATGGAAACCATAGGTCCTCGACCTTGATTTACCCTACAACATCCTCCTAGGACACCCATGGATCCATGGAATGAAGGAGGTCACCTCAACATTCCACCAATGCATCAAATTTTTATACCAAAATGAGGAGGTCATACTACATGGTGATCCAGAGCCATTTGCCTATTGAAAGAATTTGGAAGCCAAGTTCTACAAAGTCCCCCAGGTACCAAAAAATGATGAAGGCCCCTCCACTCCCTATATAGATCCATCTAACCTCGACTCCACTTTTGCGACATAGACACCCTCCATCCTCGATATATCCGACATCAAGCTCATGATCCAAGACAATGGGTGTGGAGATTACAGAATGAAGAAAAATGGTTTTGCTGTAGGAGAGTTACTGCAATCTCCTAGGTCACATCGGCAACTCCAATCAATTGAAACACATGTCCACACTTTTAGGGAAGACCCTTCTAGATTCCACCATTGGGGGGATCTAAGTCAGAAAAATGTGGATGAAAGAGACATTGAATTTTCACTATACCAAGATGAAAGGCCCACACCCACCCTACCCATGGATGAAGCTAGCAAAGGACTACAAATGATGCTTGGTATGGGCTACAATAAAAATGAAAGCCTTGGAAGGAACAATGATGGATGATTGGAGCCCATCATTGTTGAAAGATGAATGAGAAATCTTAGCCCTAGATGTACCCCTCTGAGTATAACCATACATGGTAGAGGTACCCCTAGTAGAGAAGTCAGGTCTCCCCCTCAATTATCAGCAGCCGCTCTTCAACTACCTATATCAATAGGTCTGCCCCTAGATAATTTCACCTTTGACATAAATGGCATCTGTAGTAGTAGTGATGATGAGGATACCATAACCGACCTACCCTCACTTTTTGAAGACTCCTTCTTACTCATGATTAGTACCTCATCCATTGAGTCAAATTGCTAAAATCACAAAATAAACCTAGTTTACCCCCAACTCATCAACTATGACCAAAGAGGACCACTGGTTCTAGACACATTTAAAAATGATGAGGCTCTCTCAGAATTCATGGGACTAAGGAATACAATACCATGCAAAGATCATAAAGCTGGATTTGAGATCACACTAGACACACAGGCCTATTATAGGGAGATGATTGAGCCCTTGAGTCGCAAAAGCAAAAGAATGAGAGTAAGCTCAGGGTCATTGAGTGAAAACCACACTGTGGCACTCTCTAACCATAGAATAGTAAAAATAAAGGATGTATCCAATGATGAAAACCTCTCTGAGGCACCGAAGGATGAAGGATTAAATCTCCCCCCTATTGCACTTCATCAAGAGAAATCAACAGTGTTAGCAGAATAGTACAATCCCATCAATCTGGGAACAGAAGTAGCGCCACACATCACCTTCTATGCTGAATCACTTTTGATAGAAGAACAAGAACTAGTGGCTGCATTTGCAAGAGAAAGAAAGGTGAACTTTGCATGGACCTACACTGACATGCCAGGTCTCGATCCAAAATTCGTGGTTCATCACTTAACTATCAACCTAGGGGCAGAGCTAGTGAGACGAAAATTGAGAAAGATGCACCCTCAGATAGCCTTTCTAGTCAAGGTGGAATTACATAAGCTCCTGGATTCTAGCTTGATATGTCGAATTGATTATCCAGAATGGATGTCAAATCTTGTGTCAGTTTCAAAACCAAATGGGGGCATCCGTATCTGCACTGATTTTAGAGACCTAAATAAAGCATTTCCTAAGGATGACTTTCCACTACCCAACATTGATATGATAGTGGAAATGACAGCCAAACATGAGATGCTATCACTGATGGATGGATTCTCAAGGTACAACCAGATTATGATAGCAAAGGAAGACCAACATAAGGCATCGTTTGCATGCCCATGGGGCACCCACTACTGGAACATGATGCCATTTGGGCTAAAAAATATGGGAGAAACATATCAAAGTGCCATGACACTAATTTTTCATGACATGATTCACAAAATTGTGGAAGATTATGTGGATGATATATTGGCCAAGTCAAAGAAAATATAGGATTACATATGAGCTCTAAGTGCCAATCTTCGATAGATTGGAGAAATACAAGGTTAGACTTAACCCCAAGAAATGTGTCTTTGGGGTGCAATTAGGCAAACTCCTGGGATATATAGTATCAATGAGAGGAATAGTAGTGGATCTCACCAAATTCAAGGTGATCCTCAACATGGAAGCACCCAGGACACTAAAACAACTTAGAGGCTACAAGGAAGGCTCCAATCCATCTGTAGATTCATAGCACAACTGGGAGATAAACATACTCCATATTCTCATCTACTCCACAAGGGAGTAGCATACAAATGGTAAAATAAGTGTGATTAGGCATTTAGTAAAATCAAAGAATATCTACTCATGCCATCAGTTTTGATGCCGCCAATCCCAGGAAAGCCATTAATCCTATATATTTTGGCAACCATGGCAGCTGTTGGTGCTCTATTAGCTTAACACGATGAAAATCGAAGAGAGAGAAATATATTATATCAGTAGAACTATGGGGGGACATGAATTGAACTATACTCCCATAGAAAAATCTTGTATGGAAGTTGTGTTTATAGCCCAAAATTTTAGACACTACATGTTGGCTCATTAGAACAAGCTGATTGCAAAGATAGATCCATTAAAGTATCTACTCTTTAAGGCCACTCTCACAGGATGAACAACCAAGTGGGTCATGATATTGATAGAACATGACAGAATATGTGGAGCGCAAGGCCATCAAGGGATAGGCAATTGTAGATCAATTAGCATAAGCTCCTATTTATGCAGAGAACCCACTCGTCTCAAAATTCCTAGATGAATCAATATTCAACATAAGAGTTGTAGACCACTGGAAGATGTATTTTGATGGATCTTACATGCAACACGGATCAGGCATAGGAATTTTCTTCATAACTCCCCAAGTAGACTACATACCCAAGTCTTACAAATTGTCATTTCCATGCACAAATAACATAGCAAAGTATGAGGCTCTCGTCATCAGCTTAAGGATTGTAGTACAATGGTAGATCATGGTTTTAAAGTTATATGGGGACTCTCAGCTCGTAATCAATTAGGTAAATGATGAATATTAGACAAAGGATAATAAGCTACCTCCATACAAGAAGCTAGTTGAGAGCCTCAAATAATTCTTCATTCATGTCACCTTTGAACAACTACCTAGAGAAAAAAATAGAGCAATAGATGCTATGGCCATAATTGGATCGCTCTTGGAAATCCCAAACAATGTTCCAAAACAAGAGTTTCTGGTAGACCAACTTCTCGTACCGGAATTCGAAGTACCAGAGTTTGAATTCGTGTGCAAAATCATTGGTCCTAGTGATCCTTGGTATCACGACATCTACACCTACTAGAGAATAGAAGTCCACCTAGTTGATATTACGCCAAACCTTAAATGATCCTTCGTAAAAAATTCCAAATGCTTTGTCATCCTAGGAGAAACCCTCTATCATAGGAGTATTGAAGGAACCTTGCTGTATTTCCTGAACACTGAGAAAGCCCTGACTGCTCTAACTGAGGTACATAATGGCATTTTTGGTTCACACTCAAGTGGTATGACCTTCGCTAAGAAGTTCCTGAGAACCAGATACTACTGACCAACAATGGATAGAGAGGCACATGACTTTGTCAAAAAGTGTTTACGGTGCGAGTAGCATGGAGACCTTATACATGCACCGACTCAAGAGCTTCATCCTATTGTTACACCTTGGCCCTTTTCACAGTGGGGGCTTGATCTCATTGGAAAAATCACACCCACCTCATCCAATGGCCATAAATTTATCATCACCGCCACGAAGTACTTTACAAAGTGGGTCAAAGCAATTCCTATGACCTACATAATAGGAAAGTAGATATCCAAGTTCATCCTGAACTATCTCATTTGCCAATACAATGTTCCCCAAGCTTTTATCTCAGATAATGGGACACCTTTCAAAAACCAAGATGTCCATGAATTATGTGAAAAATTCAAAATCCATCGCTTTTCTACTCTGTACTATCCCCAAGGCAATGGCCAAGAAAAAGCTACCAACAAAACCATCTTGAAAATCCTTAAAATAACAATCAATGATGTTGGTCGTGACTAGAATTTGTAGCTAAATCCAGCCTTATGGGCCTACTACACTAGCATCACACCAACAGGTGCCACCCTATTCTCCTCGGTCTACGGATCAAAAACCATCCTACCCATTGAGATCAAGCTCCCATCCTTGAGAATATAATTGCAAAACCTCATCACAGATGAAGAATATAGGGTCTCATGACTAAATGAGCTGGAGTTACTAGATGAATGGTGTATGGATGCCTTAAACCATCTACAAGTGTATCAGAACCACCTAAAGTGCAACTACAATAAGAAGATTAAGAGATGCACCTTCGAAGTCAATGAACTTATGCTAAAAGAAAATCAAAAGAACATGCCAAATCCAGAAAGCAAAGAAAAATTTGAGCGCAATTGGTTGGGACCTTTCACCATCACAACAAGCTATAAATTAGGGGTATATCAACTATCAACACCAAAAGGTGAGCCTCTGTAGGAGCCCATGAACAACTGCCATCTCAAAATATTTTATGCCTAAAATCTTGCAAGGTATAGAACCGAAAAATACAAAAAAATTAGAAAAATGTCCTGAAAAAATGGTCAGCTTGATGAAAACCTGGCAAATAGGCGCCAAGCTTAAATATAGCACTCTCCATCCACCAGAATCTTCATGGCCTATTCCGTGCACTCATTCATCCCAATACATTTCATTAATTTTTCATCCATCCATCCATTTGCATCTGTACCATAGCTTGACCTTGTGCTCGTATCATGTTCCACCATAGTACTACTTGGCATATTCCTAAGGTTAGTTTGTCCTACCTTTATCAAAGTAGTCTATCACATCACATTGGGAGCATGTTCTTATACATGCATCAGATTGGATTCGTGTATATTCTTGTCATCTTCCTTAAATTAAAAAAATCCAAAAACATCAAAAAATCCAAAAAAATCATTCAAAATGCAAAAACATAAAAAACTCAAAAAATTGAGAAACATTCAAAAATTCAAAAAAGCCAAAAACATCAAAAATCCAAAAACATTCAAAAATCCAAAAATCCAAAAACATCAAAATTCAAAAATCCAAAAGCATTCCAAAATTCAAAAATCCAAAACATAAAAATTCAAAATCCAAAACATTCAAAATTCAAAAATCCAAAAACATCAAAAATTCAAAAATCCAAAAACATTCAGAAAATCATTCAAAATCCAAAAAAAACATTTAGAAAATCATTCAAAAATCAAAAACATTCAAAAAATCAAAGAATCAAAAGCATAAAAAAATCTATCAAAATCCAAAACATGTTGCAATGGCAATCTGTTTGCTCATCTATTTCACATTTTAGGTCAGGCCTTTAGGCGTCCGTCGCAATGGCAATCCGTTTGCCCATCTATTTCACATTTTAGGTCAGTCCTTTAGGCGTTCGTCACAATGGAAATCCGTTTGCCCATCTATTTCACATTTTAGGTCAGTCCTTTAGGTGTCCATCACAATGGCAAACCGTTTTCCCATCTATCTCATCATTGAGTCAATTCTGTTGTCAATCGAACAATGTGGTCTTTGTGTGTATAACATAGGCAAGGCTAATCGATGGATCAACTCCCAAGACCCCTAAGTTAGGTCTTTAAGTTAGTCTCTTCATAATAAATCTCGAAAATCCAAAAACATTTGTAAAATATTTCGAAATCCCAAAAACATTTGTAAAATATCTCAAAATTCCAAAAATAGCCTCAAAACATTTGAAAAAAACTAAAAATGGTACACCCATCTCATCTCAGTTTCACCTGCAATAATCATCGATTATAATAAATCATCGTCGCTTTCATCCTTTGGTAAGTTCAGTCAGAAGCAAGTATAGCAGGTTCAAAAGTGAACACCTAATCGTCAAAGTCTCAAGTCTAGATCCATAAGTCAACAAGTTGGTCAACTCAGAGTATCAATAGCTTATCATCCAATCAATCGCATCAAAACCCTAATCACGACATTTCCTAGGAATGCAACCTTCTTGTGATGGACATCAGCATCAGGTATCACCATAGTTTAGTCTTAGCTAGTGGTACGAAGAACATTATGTTATTTGTTTACTTTATCTTGGTCTTTTTTGACTTATCTTATTTGTGCTCATTCCAATGACCTCTCAATAATGTGTAAACAAAAATATTTAGAGAGAAAGAAAGCGGAAAACAATCATTATCTTTATATCTATTGTGCTTGTTGGATATTCTTGTAAGATAACTTCGTCATGCGTTCTTTCTTTTGTTTCTAGGGAGGATTTTTTAGGTGGCTTGTTGACCACATAAGAAGGCTCGCCTTCTTATGTTTTGGTCTGAGATGTTTAGAATATCTAAACTACACTCTGAATAAGGTTTTGTTTGTCAAATGTGAACAAGAGTAATCCTATCTGATTGTCAAGTCAAAGTCCATCACACTAGGTGCAATGCCATCCTAGTTCTTTATACCTTGATGCATCGTACCTATGTGTGTTATCAAACATAAAGAAGGGTATACTCTTTTCTTCTCCCATCCATGGATAAGAAATACATCATCAACAATCATCATCATATCCAATAAAGTCTTGATGACTAATGGACTTGTTGGACTTCTGCATCCTCTTGGATTTAAGGGTTGATCCCTCTCATTCTTCTATCCTCCTTAACACTAAAAATGCATCCCTCTTGCATCTGCACTTTCATCTTGCATAATCATGTCATATCATCATAGGACAACATCATCCATCTCATCCTTTTCACATGCATTGCATAATCATTTAAGATGTTTAAAATAATATAGATTTGTTATTCTAAGCATCTTACAAGCATCTAATTTACAAAATCATTTAAATTGTTTAGGATAACATAGATTTGTTATTCTAAGAATCTTAAAAACATCTTATTTACATCATCATTATCATATAGATCTATAGTCTAACCATCCATACATCCATTTTAAACCTCTTTGTCGTGAGATCGACCTCAAAATGAATATTTTCACTCGATCTCTCGAGGGGGCAATGTAATAACATGCTTATTTCTATTGGGGCATCCGAAAAAAATCATAAAATTTTCTTAATTTTGATGTCAACGACATTATTATTTGAACCAATGCCACAAGTACATTGCTTCAAAGAGGGGAAAAATGTAGACATGCAAAACTAACATCATATATTAATCTTTTTCTCCTTAATTAAACAAATCAAATTATTTAATTAATCTCCTAAGGTTCTTCCATTTAAATTAAATAAACCCAAATTTTTAATTAAATCTCTAAATATTCATTTTCTTCTCATTTGATTTAAACAAATCCAAAAATATAAATCAAATGTCACATCACCTAATCATCAGTTTAATTAATCAAATCTACGATTAAAACTAAGCCTAACCCATGTCCCATCCTCTAGCTTTTCCCACTTGCACAATAAGTCATTTATTTTGATTTATTAAAAATCTATTTTCCTCACAAAGCATATTTCCAAAGAATATGCCCTCATCAACTCCATTTGTTTGTTTTTTTTATCCAAACAAATTTCCCCCCAAATCTCTCAACCATATGCATTTAATGACATTTTTCAAATTTCAAACTCACCTAATTGCATTTATCTTGCACAAAGACCAAAATATGTTCAATCTTTCTCCTCTCACATTTTGACAAGTGTAATGAATTTATTGGTTGAGGAATTAGTCCCACATTCCTCAACTTTTCCTCTTCTTCTCTCAACCTCACCTATAAATTCAAGAGGTTTTCTCCTTCATTTGCATCTACAATTTGGGCATTCTTACTATAGACAACTTGAGTTAATCTTATCTCTTTGTCTATCTTCATTCAAGATTATCTAGGATTGGGAAAGGGCTCCTTCACATACGAAAGGTGCACCAATCCAATATGAAATAGGTATGCACCATGTTTTTCATGCTCTCAATTAATGTATCTTGTTATTTTGTTTGCAATGTGAAGCATGTTGGATTATTTCATAATAATATTGCTTTGTTTTCTTGCTTCAAGCTTACATCATGCTAATATGTGATAATAGTTTAAGTTTTCATATTTGGAGTATTACACTTTGGTACTATGTTGTAAATGTAAGAAAGTGGGTAATTTGGCTACGATTTGTATGATTGATAAAAGGGTGAATAATCTAGGGAGAAAAATAGTCTAAAAATAGTCTATTTGATTCCTCCTATGTCTTAGTCTAATGATTATACCTAATTTATTTAAAATTTGTGTCTACCAAACAATATTTAAACTAATTTATTTATCTATAGTAAAATACAATAATTTTATATCTTATCCCTGCACTAGTAAATACTTATCCTATCGATAAAATTTTGTTTTCTAAAATGATGTTGAAAAACACCTTGAACAATGTATGAAAAGTACATCTATGCGCCTTGGCACAAATGCAATGTTAAAAGTTCAGAGAAAAAATAAACAACAATAAATCTTTCACTATAAATTTTATCTACAACCCATAACTTGCTAGAGATGTGGAGATGTAGGGATAATGCAATATTTTAAAAATATCTAATTCTTTGACAGCTCTCTACAATCATTGAATGTAAACCATTTGTAGGTATGGTGATTTTTATTGATTTACTTTATGGGAAAATAATTCCACATTTCTATTAGACTAAGGTATTCTAGAAAATGATGTGCATTGATTTGTTTTATGGGAAAATAATGCCATATTTCTACTAGACTAAGAAATTCCAAAAAATGATGTGCATAGATATAATTAGTGAGAAAATAATGCCCTATTTCTATAGAATTGAGACATTATAGAAAATAGAATGTAGTGATTTATTTTATGGATGAATAATGACGTATTTCTACCACATTTAGATGTTTTGGAAAAAAATAGAGAATGCCATGATTGTACCAAATTCTTGGAATTCAATAAAATGCGTATACAATAAAGAATATGTAAATAAATACAAGATATTCTTTGGTAAGGAAAGGAAATTGTCTTAAATATTAGGGTATGTGCAAGATCATCATGGAAAAAACAGGCCCTTAAGTGGCAAAAAAATTAGAAAAAATTAGAGTTAGACAATTTGACATAAAAATTTGAATAAATTATGTATATTATTTCATAAATATGTAAGAATAGAATTTGTAGAAAATTGAATGTAGTTTCTAAATTATTAGGTTTATTTACAAATTAATAAAATCTATTTGGTGAAAATTTAAAATTTCAATACAGTAGTACTTAAATTTCAGGGAAAAAATAAGGAGTAGGTGTTTTTCTGATCACCCTAACCACATTAAAATGATAATATTTTTTTATAAGATTTTAGATATAAGTAGAGGACTCATGTCCCGATGTGATGCATACCTTTTTGTAATTTTTTTCCAAGTAAATAATTAATTATAATTTTTTTATGAAATTTTTTAAAAAATATAAAGACTCGTATGTCTGACCACCTTAACTTGGTCAAAACTTCATGAAATTCAATTTGTTTATTTTTTAATCTCATAGTATGCAAAGCATAGAATGTGACACATGTTTTGGATTCAAAAAATATGATACCCTTTGAAAGCTATATATGTTTTTCAATCAGCCTAAAAATCAGGACTTTAGTCGTAATTCAATAGAAATTGAATAATAATAATTTATTAAAATCAAAGTAAAGCATAATTTATATTGGTGGAAAGCTGAGAATCTCCTTTAAAAACCCTTTTTGTTTCATCAATTTTGGGTAAAAAAAAAGTCATCAGCCACATACCCATCATATTGCCACTTTTTGGCCCATCATGATCCTACACATACCCATTATACAAATGCAATGCAACAATTATAACTTTAAGAAACCCCCCTGAAAAAAATATATAAAATTCTGGCAAAACTTTCATTTTTTGAGGAAAATAAATAAATTTCTATTGGTGAAACTTTCCTTTTTTTAAAAAAAAAATTAGTTTTATTGGCGATTTTCTTACATCACTAAAATTTTGTGGAAAATTTTGGCAAATCTTGAAAAATAATAGGAAAATGCATTAATTATGATGGCGAATCTATTCAATCTAAAAATAATTCTCATGGAAAAGTAGGGACTCGAGGGTGGAAATTATCAATGAGTTAAAGGGATAGACTATAATATTTACTTTCTATCATTGTTTATAATATAATATAATGGCGCTCATTATATTCTACAAGGTAAAATGTAACCATGATCTATAATTCTCATGGGGGCTCATAACTACTTTTAGATCATTGGTCTAACAACCCTTGTTGTACACTATAAGATGAAATTTACCCAGAATCTATAATGCTCATGATACCCAAAATTGTGGGCCCCATGAGCATTACAGATCATGTGTACATTTTACCTCGTGGAATACAACAAGGGCCATTAGATCATATTTAAATCAATGGTGGAAACTATATATTAGAAATATGGTCCTAAAGCAACTAATAGTTATGATATACTATTGGCGAATTAATATAGATTTTTCCAATAATTTATAAAATTAAGGCGAATCTGATCTAATCATGTATCGAATATTGTGGCAAATTTTTGAGTTAAAATTTGTAATAAAATAAATTATTTGGCGATTTAAATAAGACTATAATAAAATTTTGTAAACATGTGGCGATTCAAGTCACATTGTAGCTCAAACTATTAGCCAATTTTGGATTCCCAAATTTCAACTATTAGCCAATAGGCGAATATTAGCCACTAAAAAAATCACTGCAATGTAGAGAAGATATTCTCTAGTAAGGAAAGGAAATTGTCTTAAAAATCATACAAATGCAATGCAAAGAAGAAATTTATCTTAAAGATCATACAATTGCAATGTAGAGAAGATATTCTCTAGTAAGGAAAGGAAATTATTTTAAAGATCATACAAATGTAATGCAAAGATATCTGATCTCACTGAAACAATGATTTTTTTGGTTCTTTAATTGCATTATTTCATTAAAGAGAATACAAATAAGTTGCAAAAGATAGTTGAGATCATCCTCCATTATTCTCGTAGCCAATAGGAGTAATTATATTTCTGCTTCACTTGTATATAAACATACAAACACTTGAAAGCCCTATGAATGGCCAAAATGTGTGATAGGGTTCACCCCTTTTGTGAAGCAATTTTTCCTTAGTCTTTTGATTTTTGGCTTTTTACCTTTTGGGTTTCATGAGGATCTACATGCAAAAGAATTTTTGGTTCTAAAAATCACGCAATGTGCCACGTGGTGGCTGCACACATTTTATTTGTTGCCTTCCTTTTAGGAGAAAGTTGGGCCATGTGTCAGTTCGACAAAAATTTTCTCAAAAACAATTTTCGCAAATCTAAGAATACCCACTCGCTTGACATGTCATCTCTTCGCTAAAAGGAAGTTGTGTCAAGGCATTTTCTCTTCGAGTTTTGTAGAAGCATACTTTTCTTTGGTTTTCAGAGGAAACATTTGAGTCGGTGCCGCCAAGCCACGTGATTGGTCAACAAGACTTTTACTAGGATTTTTTCTAGGATCCAAGTATTTATGGAGGGAAATCTTGCTAAATATCTAAGGGATATTAATGCAGTAGTTGAGAGTTGATGAGAAAATATTATTGTGACATAATTAAAGATCTATGATCAAATTTTGAGCTATCAAGTGCAGACATCTAGTAGTAATTACTTTTGGATGGAGGTGGCATTTCTCTCTCCTTTGTGATTATAAATTTGAGGCAACAACAAAAGAAAAGGGTTCCTGAAGTTTTCCTTTTAGAAAGAAGTTGCTTAGTTTTACATAGTTATAGGAAGTTTTTTTTTTTTTAAGTTTTTTTAACATTGCTTCACTATGGCATGTTATATTTGTTTTAACTCAAACTATTGTTGGATTGGAATCTAACCTCTATTTTAAAATTCATTTAATATTTGAGATATAAAATATTGAGGAGAAATATTTAAAACTATGCATGGCCTTTATCAATGTTTCCTTCTTTATATCTTTGTTCAGAATAAAACACTATGTCTAGCTTAATCTGAATAGTTTGATTTGTTGATTTTCATGTCGTATGTTTACATGATAAAGTGATAGTCTATAGAAACTAGATTATGCCATTGGACTTCTCTATTTTCTTTAAAGGTCATTACTTCTTCATGTTATGCTATATTAAGAGGAAGATTCTATGTGGCTTTTGAATGTTTTTTGTTAACTCTCAGAACTTCTATGCTTGATCAGATCTTAGTGAACAATTCATGTGGGTAGATTGAATGATTGCACTGTACTTGTATCTAGCCTCTATTATTCATTCTCTTCCCAACAATGAGGCATTGTGGCAATCTGTGTCTATTATATCACTCATAGAAAAAAAACTAAGGTTTCAAAATGTTGTAAAAGCATTGGCACATTCCCATTTTTCATTTTTTATGTTTACATTTATTTCTAACTTTTTCCCAAACTTGAAGAAGAATTGACTTTATATAAAAATCTCTAAGGTATTCAGTGAGGTGCAAACTGGTCCCCCACTCGCTGAATTTCCCATAAGAATATCAGAGAGGCACAAACTTTGATTATCAACAATTCTTTATATAGCACACCTAGTGGGACCCAAGTTTTTTGAACATCTGATTAGAAGTTCAAATATTTCTTAAATTAGGCCAAGGAAAGAAAATGGAAGTTTCATGCCCGAAGTCCAAACAAGAGCATCTTCAAAGGGCCATTTCCACTACTCCTAGTTACCCTCTTTGGTACCTAAGAGAAGAAGACTTATAGGTTCGGTATCACATGTAAGAAGGGTATGTGCATGATCATCATGGAAAAAATAGGCCCTTAAGTGGTGATAAAATTCAGAAAAATCAAAGTTTGACAACTTGGTGTAAAAATTTGTATAAGTTATCTATATTATTTCAAAAATATGTAAGAATAGAATCTGTAGAAAATTTAATGTAGTTTCAAAACTACTAGGTAAAAAGTATTTGGTGAAAATTTGAAATTTCAATGGAGTAGTACCTAAATTTTAGGGACAAAATAAGAAGTAGGTGTTTGTCTGACCACCCTAACCACAATAAAATGATAATATTTTAGATATAAGTATCGGACTCATGTCTTGATGTGATGCATAGTTTTTTGTAATTTCTTTCCAAGTAAATAATTAACTATGATTTTTTTATTACAAATTTTAAAAAATATAAAAGCTCGTATGTCCAACCACCTTAACTTGGTCAAAACTTCATGAAATTCTTTTTTTTTTTCAATCGTATAGTATGTAAGGCATAAAATGTGACACATGTTTCGGATTCAAAATATGTGATACCGTTTGAAAGCTATAGATGTTTTTCAATTAGCCTATCAATTAGGACTTTAGTCATAATTCAAATGGAAAATGAATAATAATTATTTATTAAATTCAATGTAAAGCATAATTTATATTGGTGGAAAGTTGAGAAACTTCTTTAAAAACCCTTTTGGTTTCATCAATTTTGGGTAAAAAAAAAGTCATTAGCCACATGGGCCATCATATCACTTACATATCACCACTTTTGCCCCATCATGATCCTGCACATACCCAAAAGCAGTAGAAAAAGGAGTAAGAGCCCAGAGTTTAGAGCCTTATGTACTCTACCTGGAGGCCAAAGTTTCTAAATCAGAATACTAGTTTACTCGATTCATAGGTATCTTTTCTCCATGGCTCATGTACCCCTTACTACTCCTAGGTAAACCCACAAAAGTGGTTTAAAGTTTGAGTGAGGAACGGAAAGCTGCCAAAAATGACCACATGCAAAAAAAATTGGTTTTTGGGGTCCAAACGAACTTATTGGTTCGAATGAACCAAAAGAGGGTTCACTAGAACCCTAGTTTGAGCAAACCCATTTAATGATGAATCCCACCATTCCTAGAAAAAATCCAAAGGAAAAGGCTTGTGGAAAGGGGGTTCACTCGAACCCTAGTTCAAGCGAACCCCCTTTTCCCCCCTTCTCCCCCTCAGGCACCAAAAATGTCCAGAATTTTGCACTTCAAAGCTCAGGTTGAGGATAAAAATCGAGGAGACTTCACAAACCCAACTGGATGATTGTAGTCCTCAGAATGAGCTATCCAATGGATATAATTTTAATATGTTTTGGTTTTATTATGTATTTGTTTTTTTAGTTTTATTAATAATAGGTTTTGCATAGAAAATCAAGTTCTTTGTTCTATACATGTGGAAAAATAGCAGATTATAAAAAAAAAATGAAAAATATGAGTGCACTAGATATTGAAGTCCTTGATCCAACAAAAAAAATTAAAAAATTAGATACACACAAAAAAATTTATGTTGTATACGGTCCCCCTATGTCTGAATTGTAATTGGTTTGAATTCAAAACTTGATTAAGGAAAAAATATTCAATAAAAAACTATGAGACCAATTGGAAGCATTAGATATGATAGTTAGAAATCTAAATTAAAAAAAAAAAAGAGTTTTATCCTTCAAGGGAAAAAAATTACGTTGTATATGGTGAGTGTCACTCCTTAAAAATGTTGTTTACTGAAAAAAAGTAGTTTTCGAAGGAGATGGAAAAAGAAGTGCAATCTGATTCCAAATTTTTTGGAAAAACTATATTTAGAATCTATAGACAAAATTTCACAAATCACTAGTTTGCATCATCTTCAAATTTCTCACGGTTTAGCTATTCTAGGTGCTCGAAAGTGAAGATTTAGTTAGAAAAGATTATTTCAGTGTCCAGTTTGGCCAAAAATTGTAAACCAATATTGTGGGATCACCCTCCTAAAAATTTCGTAACCTGGGATAGTGGTTGTCTGCTACAACCACCTGCTCCTCTAGATGTCTAGCCCACCATACCTATTAGTGCCCTCAAGGCTATTTCAAAATTCTTTGGAGAGGACTTTAAGACCCCTTTCGAACACCTCCAAGACATAGCAGAGGTATGTAGAGTACAAAATATAGCAGAATAAAACATTTCTATGAGACTATTGGTAGCCTCCTTCAAAGGGAAGGCTCAAGATTCGTATCAATATTTAACTTTTGGTTCTATCAGCTCATGGGATGAACTCGGAGAAAATCTATTCAAACATTTTTCGGAGAAAGGAGATCATTCTTCACTACTACATCAATTGATCACCATCAAGAGAGCTTTGCAAGAGGCCATGAGCAACTTCAACACCAGGTTTCAACCCTGGTAGAGGATCCCACTGACAGCTTGACCTCAAGTTGCAATGGCTTTCATGTTTTACTTGAAGCCTATCAATTCAAATATTGTGGTGATGATAACTTCATCGGGAGGGGATATCTTACCTGATGCATACTAGTTGGCGGTACACATGGAGAATAGTTTTATTGATGCAGGGAAGATTCCACCATGATCTCTGGTGCCTGTATTTATGGAAATTTCAGACATGCCTTGAAAGGAATCTTCTCTGAGCACTTCCATGACATAAGTGACAGTTTTGGGTTCACCACAATCCATGTATGTGTACCCCACCACACAATCAAGCACATCAGGTTCTTCCTCTATAGCATCGAACATCAACAATATGAAGAGCCTCATGTGGTCCTTTGCTAATGAGCTAGTTCTCATCAAGTGGCAACAAGTGTCCCCTCCAAAGAAAACTACTCAGAACTATCAAGGCGGAAGGCTCTCCTATTAGAAGAACACATACCAAGGACTCTCAAATTGTGGAGATCAAAAAATGGCATTCGTAAACCGGATAGTTTTGGTCACCATGCCATTTCAAATGGTCAAGGATAGCCAGAGAAAAGAGTTAATCTGAGGCCAAAACAACTTGGGGGAAGATGAAAATGCATTGTGATTCCCATGCAACGAAAACCATATGCCCCAAAATTGCCCAAGGGGAAATATACAAAAAAAGATAGCAAAGAAAAGAAACAAAGGCACACTTTCGACTGTCGAAGGATATGAGCCCTCTAAAATGGAAAATACCCACTTTAGGGTGCAAATGCAAGGAATTCCCATAGAGAAAGAGATGGCTATTGTGCCCAATCAAGCTCTATTCTCATGGATGGAGGAAGATGCAGTATTCACAAATGAAGATCCGATGACCAGTGGTCCACAGGTGCAGTCAGACTACAACACCATATTGAAGAGAAGGCCAATGGAAGAGTATGTGCGACAAGCTCTGCCTTGTCCTCAACAACACCAATCACTGCCATAGGAAAAAAAGCTCTTGCAGCTGACTGTTCGATGAACTCGATAGTAATGGTTTCCACTGTTTCCTGATAGGCCATTGAATAAGGTGCCAAACCCATTCATGATGGATCATTTTCCTCAAAATTTGAGGGAGATTCCACCTTTTAAGCCCAAGGTTCATCGAGTCGGAGCACTCAATGTGGTGGAGCAATTGAAAAAGGCACCTACCAATGTGTCTTTATGGGATGGTATATCTATTCTCGAGCAAAAGACATTGCTTTAGGAAGCATTGAAAAATGAGGAACAAAGACTGCAAATGGATGTAACTTCGTCCTATGATCAATGTAAAGATAAAAGACCCACATTGGACCATCAAGCTTTGAAAGTTACAGCTTATACAAATGACATGGGTAATGCAAAAGAGAAAGAGGTAAGCAAGCCGGAGCACATGCCTTTCTTTTTAACATTGATTGTGGGAGATAATTTTTTGCATAATAATATGATTGATTCAGGAGCTAGTAAAACTGTGATGCCAAAGCAAGTGGTTGATGCCTTGATGCTTAAGTATGAGCCCCAAAAAAGGGAATCATGGAGTTGGATGGAAAGGAGGTTCTGACTATTGGTTGGATAAAAGATCTATCTTTAACCCTCTTTTCATGCCCGAGCTAGATAGTCTCGCAAGAAGTAGTGGTGACAGACAGTCCCCCGGTCTTTGGGATGTGTCTTTCTAGATATTTCACTAAAAATCTTGGTAGATACTTGGCACTTGACTAGTCCCATTGATATTAAGAAACAAGCACGGGGTGAAGATGAAGATCCTATATGAATCTTTGCATCCTAAACATATAGCAAAAAATATAGTCCTCTGTTTTGGAGTAGTGCATACCTCCTTTTCAAGATAGGATGGATATTGTGTAGAAATGTTGGAGGACAAAGAAGACACAAGTGAGTGGATTCATAGAGAGGATATTCTCCTCAAATAGTTCATCGACTTTGACCCATTTGGCAATTTCCATGCCACGGGACTCGACACGTATGTGATCTTCGATGATGACCTGATCTATGTGAAATTGATGAAGGATCAAGAAAAATATGATGATATGATGAATAAATATCTATGGACCTTATACTTTGATGGTTCCAAATATAAATCTGATTCTAGAGTAGGATTCTGATTATTATCCCCAACAAGATCAGAGACCCTTAATGACTATCACTTTCAATTCTCATGTTCTAATAATGATGTAGAATATGAAGCCTTGATGCATAGTTTGATTATCACAGAGTGAATGGGTGCAAAGAGGTTGCAGACATTCAAATATTTTGAGTTGATTGTGAGCCAAGTTCGTAGGCAAGTAGCTGCTAAAAATACAAGAATGAAGTCATATATCTACATCGAATATGGGATTTAATTGAAGGATTTGAAGCTTTCAGTGTGCAAGTCATTCCTTGATCCCAAAATAGTGTAGATGATCAAATGGATTCAATTGGATCATAGTTTGAAGCTATTTTTGATTCAACAATAAAGCAGGATGCAGTACAAATCATCATCCAGCCATCAATCCCTGATAATGATTAGAACTGGTAGGTGTTTGAAGATGAAACTCAGGTCACCACCTTCATCCAAAAGTTGGAAGGAGTTTCCGACTATTCACAACTAGGAGTCCAACCTTCTGAAGAAGAGGTCATCTAGCTAAAAGGAAATAATCTCACTCGAGGTTTAATCTTCCTCAAAAATCTCTTTGATTATGAAGATGTAAGGAATGACAAGGAAAGGTTTACCATGGATGAAAAGGATTAGGAGGAGCTCGATGTCAGAAATGATAGAAAGCTAAAAGTCGAAAGGAATGTTCTATGGGAAGATAAAGAAAGGTTAAGGGATCTATGTTCTAGATACAACAAAGTTATAGCTTGGACCTATAATGATCTTAGAGGATACGATCCCAACATAATTCAACATACCATTGACTTGGTGGAACGATCAAAGCTTGTCTGATAGATGCAAAGGCCTATCAATCTGAAGGTTGAGGCGTTGATGGCATAGAAGCTCACCAAATTGATTGAGTCCCAAATCATTTACTCAATTAAGCACTCAACCTGGGTGTCTAATCTAGTATCGATTCAGAAGAAAAATGGTGAAATTAGGCTTTGTGTTGATTTTTGAGATCTTAATAGAGCTTCACTAAAAGACAACTACCCTTTGCCATCAATGGAGCACGTCCTACATATTATGGCCAGATCAGAGATGTTTTCATTGCTTGATTGTGTCTCAAGGTATAACTAGTTATATTTCAAGGAAGGTGATCAACATAAAATGAAGTTTACCACAAAGTGGGGAACGTTCGCATATGCAAAAATGCCCTTCAAACTGTGAAATGTTGGTGCAAATTTTCAACAAGCAATGGACATTGCTTCCAGAGGGTTGATCAATTTGATCATTCTAATTTATCTGGATGACTTGAAATCTTTTCAAAGTCAAAATTTGATCATTTTGATAGTCTAGAATAGGTTTCTAGAAGTGTCAAAAGTTTTGGATTTCTTTAAATCCCCCCCCAAAAAAAAATCAGAGTACCTCAAGGTAAGCTACTTGGTTATGTAGTATCCAATAAGGGAATTGCAATAGATCCCAAAAGAGTTAGGTCCATAATGGAGTTACCCCTACTGGTGAATCAGAAAGGGCTGCAATCTTTCTTAGGGAAGATTAACTTTGTCAATCGGTTCATTTAAGACTTTGTGGGCATCACAAGACCTATCACGATGATGCTAAAGAGGAACTTGATGTTTAAATGGACCCCTAAGGGTAAAGCGGATTTTGACAAAATAAAGATAGATGTCTCCATTGCTTTGGTCTTGGCTAACCCAAACTTTTCTAAATATTTCCTTCTCTATGTATACAACGGTTAACATAGCATTGCTTCTGTGCTCACTTAGAAGGATAAAGAGAATAATGAGGAGCATTTGATTGTGTTTCACTAAAGAACCCTTAAGGGTTATGAAACCAAATACAACTTTGTAGAAAAATAGGCTTTTGCCATTGTTAAGAGCCTTAAGAAGTTCTGACACTTGGTGTCGACCAATAAAATTACCATCCTAGTTGCTCACCCTAGTGTATGACAATATATTACCGGAGGATAAATAATTGAGAAGAGAGCCAATTGGATCACCAATATCCTAGAATACTTTTTTATTTCTTGTGAATGTAGATTTTTCACCGAAAATCAAGGGTATGTGCAAGATCATCATGGAAAAAATAGGCCCTTAAGTGGCGATGAAAATTCAAAAAATTAGAGTTAGGCAACTTGACATAAAAATTTGAATAAGCTATCTATATTATTTCAAAAATATGTAAGAATAGAATCTATAAATAATTTAATGTAGTTTCTAAACTACTAGGTTTATTTAAAAATAATAAAAATCTATTTGGTGAAAATTTGAAATTTCAATGCAGTAGTACTTAATTTTAGGGAAAAAATAAGAAGTAGGTTTCTGTCTGACCACCCTAATCACAATAAAATGATAATAATTTTTTTTAGGATTTTAGATATAAGTAGAGGACTTGTGTGTCGATGTGATGCATATTTTTTTGTAATTTTTTTCCAATTAAATAATTAATTATAAATTTTTTATTACAACTTTTAAAAAATATAAAAAACTCGTATGTCTGACCACCTTAGCTTGGTAAAAAATTGATGAAATTTAATTTAATTTTTTTTAATCCTATATTATGTGAATCATAGAATGTAACACATATTTCAAATTCAAAAAATGTGATACTGTTTGAAAGCTATAGATGTTTTTCAATCAACCTATCAATAAGGACTTTAGTCGTAATTCAAATAGAAAATGAATAATAATAATTTATTAAATTCAAAGTAAAGTATAATCTATATTGATGGAAATTTGTGAATCTCCTTTAAAAACTCTTTTCATTTCATAGATTTTGGGTTAAAAAAAAGTCGTCAGCCACATGGGACATCATATCACTTACATATCACCACTTTTTGGCACATCATGATCCTGATGTACCCTCAAGCTCTCTGTTCTACACATGTGGAAAAATAGTAGATTATCAAAATAAAATTTTCAAAAATATGTTAAGGTTGTGTATTGATTTCCTTGCTCGATTAAAAAAATAAATTGCATTTTGATACATACAAAAAAAGTTATGTTGTATACAATCCGCCCATATCTAAATTGTAATTGGTTTGACTTCGAAACTTGATTAAGGAAAAAATATTTAATAAAACACTATGAAACCAAATGAACTGGTTAGATATCATAGTTACAAATCTAAATTTGAAAATTTTAGAATTTCATCCCTCCTACAAAAAGAATTATGTTGTATATGGTGAGCATCATTCCTTAAAAATGTTGTTTACTCATAAAAACTAGTTTTCGAAGGAGATGAAAAAAAGGTGCAATTTGATTCCAAATTTTTTGAAAAAAATATATTTATAATCTATAAACAAAACTTCACAAATCACTAGTTTGCATAATCTTCAAATCCCTCATGGTTTAGCCACTATAAGAGCCCCAGAGTGAAGATTTATTTTACAAAAATCAGTTTAGTGTCCAGTTTGGCCAAAATTTGTAAACTAGTATTGTGGGATCACCCATAGTAATCCTGAGGGTGGACACTTCTCTGCCAAGACTACCGCCTTGAAAATCATGTGAGTAGGATATTATTGGCCCTCAATGTTTTCTGAAGCACACCATTTGGTGCAAAAATTTATCTAGTACCAATTCTTTGTTGGCAAAAGAAAAAATTTCACTTTGCCCTTAAGTCCAACTGTAACCGAAGAGCCTTTTGCTCAATGGGGTTTTGATTTTTTCAGAATGATAAATCCTATCTCTTGTGCTGGCCAAAAATGTATCCTCATGGTGACTGGTTACTTCACAAGGTTGATAGAGGCCATCACATTAAAAAATGCTACATAGGGCGAGATTGTCAATTTGCTCGAAGAGTTGGTGATTAGATTTGGTTCACCAAAAATTGTCATATCTAACAATGCTCAAGCCTTTATAGGTTTAGGAATGTCATATTTTGCTATCAAAAATGGGATCCACCTCAAGACTTTGTCAAACTACTACCCATAAGGAAATGAGCTAGTAGAGTCAACTAATAAAATCCTAATTAGGTTAATCAAGCACATTGGGTTTGAGCAACAAAGAGACTAGCACAAGAACCTATGGGCTACTCTGTGGGAGGATCAAATCATACCAAAGCAAATCCTAAAGGCATCTCCATATGAATTAGATATGGGAAAGAGGTAGTGTTACCTATTTCATGGAATTGCCCACTTTACAAGTACTGAAAGCCCTAGAAATAGAGGAAAACGATGGAATGAAGGTATGGATAACAGAGCTCCTCAAGCTTGAGGAAGATAGAGAAAAGGCCTTTGGAGCCATGATCAGTCATCAATAGATGGTCAAATGGTTGTTCGAAAAGAAGACTTCTGACCCAGATTTCTAGGAAGGAAGCCTAGTGCTAAAATATGATGAGTGCACTACAAAACCAAGGTAGCACACAAAATTCGAAGTGCTAGGGAAGGCACCCTTCTGAATTAGCATGTGCAAAGAAAAGAATGTGTATGAACTTGAAGATATGGAAGGCAATGCTTTAGATATACCAGTGAACAGTATTTATCTGAAATGGTTCCATTAAAGTACGTTGTTCTTTAAAAAAATTTAGAGTTATGTAACATATGTAATTTTTTAATAAATATGTTTTAGTTTTAGGAATAAGCCATGAGGGAAACAAGAAGCATAGAAGATGTAGAAAAGTACTGTATTATATATATATTCATCGAAAAATTTACAAGTGTAATACAGCTCGTGGCTCATAATTTAACTTGAAGCTCTCTCGAGTAAAACTCAAAAAGAGTCTTAGAGAAAAAATAAGAAAAATGGAGGAAAGGTACAAAAAGATGAGAAGATTAGGCCTCCAACCATAGTTACATGGGAAGGTTTGCCGTAGTCATTTTTTTTTATTTTTCTTCTTCTTCTTTGACAAGGAAACAAGGGAAACAACAACACACAGTGTATGGACCTCAACTTCTAGTCCCTGTAGTTGTAAGAAGAGAACTTGAAAGGCTTCCTAAAGTCCAACCTAGGCATGTGTTTAACACCATACTCTTGAAGGAAGTAAGTGGCCGTAGGTAGAGACAACAAGCGATGACCTTCAAGGTCCATAGTGCAAAAGTTAGTCAAAAAGGGGAGCCAGGGCACGTCCATCCCATGGTCAACATGCTTCTGAAGGTCCATTGCACTTGGAATGTTGACACCCAGGATAACAACTTTCACAATATTGCTGAGCCCTTCCAACAGAGAGGCATCGAACATTAAGTGGCATAGGTCCACTATTTGAGGTTTGGAGATGTTTAGGTCTAAGAGGTAGGCCACAAAGTGTCATATAATGTTGCAATTTCTCTTCATCTACTTCTCATCCTTGATAAAGTCCTATTCGATGACCCAACGAAAGGCAATTACCCCAAGGCGGTCACACCTCTTCACTAGGCACTTGATTCTATCAGTAGTGATCTCTCCAGTGAAGGTGTATTGTGACATTGCCTAGACCAATAGACATAGCTAAAAGTAGCAGAGCGAAGGATGATATGGAGATAGCGAAAAGGCTGGCTAAACTTAAAAGGTTTATTTTTGAATGAATATTGAATCAAGGTGGCATAGCTATTTATAGAAAAGAGGTACCAAAAAAATCGAACAACAAAAATTCTATTTTTGGCCAGACAACAACAGGGAAATATCAAAGCAACTGGAGGATAGGGGGTAAATCATATAGAGAATCTAAGATAAGGACCTAAAAATTAAATCTGGGCATTGGGAGTAAATGCTCACATAAACTGATCATTGGCATGCATCCTTTGCCATCATTAGCACCAGCTAGCTTTCTTATGTGAAAATAAATGGATTAATGCACTAAAACCTAAAAAATTAAATGAGCGTGTCTTTTCAAAGATACCTTGCATCACCTAAGCATGATTTTCATAACTAAAAGCGTGCTCCCCAAGACAACGAGCTTATTTGTAAAGAAAGGTAGCGAAGAGAATGTACTAATTCCATTCTTGTAGAGTTTTTGGTATTCCCAAAGGATATGAATCTCAAACCCACATTTATCACCTCATTGGAAGAATTTAATGGATCAGCGGTAATGACATAGCCTTAAGTGCATGTACGTGCTAAGGGAATAAACTATACCAAAAAGTATATTTTTCTAAAGTAGCAAAAGGCAAGTGGGCATTTTCAGTGAAGAAAAGTTCTTTGCAACTATTTGAAGTAGCCATGGTGGAGCCATCAACGACCGGGTAGAAGAGTTCAAGCTTCATCAAGAAGGTCTGGTTTTGTGGATATCTTTGGGAGAAACTCATTCGTGAACACCCCAATACCTGAGGAATGACCATTCAAATTTTGTAGAAGGGTGTAGGTAGATAAAAGTGTTCCCAGATAGGTGGTGTGAGATGTTGTCGACAATATTTTTGATCCAAAATTGGCGAAAAATCCTAAGAGCCTTAGGGAGGGAGCATTTCGAAGAATGGTAGATTATGGTGCATCTAAGTGTTTTGCCTCTCAGCTCTAGAATTATGGTATGCCATAGTTCATGTTGCCTTCTGTACACCAGTGCTAAGAGTTAGTAGATGCATGTGCCAAAAGGTTCAACAGAGAAACTGGAACCATTGTGTCCAACAGGATTAAGGTCACGATTTTCACCGAGCCATATGAGATATGAGCTATGTATCCCTACCAACTAGGGTGTTGAGCCATCTTTTGAGGAAAATATGGAGATTCTCTAGGAAGAAGTGAACCAGAGAAATTTTTTATGAGAAAGAGATGAAGGAGAAAAGGCCATTGAGAGGTTGTTTTGTTTTTCCTCTTGCACATAAAATGTTCAAGAGTAACACAAATGATCTTTTCTCGATGGTGGCTTGGCTTTTCAACTTTGATAATGATGAGGATGTCCATCCTTTCTAGATGAGCTTGTCCATAATACTCAAATGAGAGAGAGGGTAGAGATATTATGACTTTGTTGATGTAGTAGCTGCGATCATGTTGGAGCAATTAAAGAATTACCATATCGAGTACAAATTCAGGTATTCTTCTTTCTTGGCTCACTTGATTCTACATCAAAATTTTGGGTTTTTAGAGAAATATTTGCATGTTTCTAGTCTTGATGTAAATGGATTATGTCATCCAGTTACTATGTGGACCTATGCATTATAAAAAACATGTAATTATTATAGGTTTGCGAACCATTTTTTGAGACCGATGCTTCAAGAATTGTTGCCTCATCTGATGGGTTTTTTTCTCCCGAGGTTTTGCAATGGATCAAAACTGCACCAACTCTGATGGATTATTTCTTCAGAGAGGATTTCACATTTATTAGATTTTATGGTTTTGTCAGAGAACCTTTCCGACTGCCTAGATTTGTAATGGATAAAGTTTTCATGTTGGAGGCATGTCATCAGGGAACTCTTGCTGACAATGCCTATGGTAGAGGAAGGAACAAGACAAAGTTATATCTGCTTCCCCTTTGCATTTCCAATAGTAAGGTGACACTAGATAAGTGGGAAGCATAGATGGATCTTACAAATTTGCTGGTGGCCCTAGGCTTAGTCCTTATCTATGACACTTGGGACTATAATTAGAAGAGTCTTTTCACTTTAAAACATGAGATTTAGGTGTATGTAGAGTTTAGGAAGAATTTGACTCAAGAAAGGGAAAAAGTATACATTAAATTGGCCTTCATGCCAACCAAACATCCAAGATGGTCGAGTTTCTATACACAAAAAGTGAAGTATCAGAGGAACATGCTGATAAATAAAACCATTAACAATTGAATGAAGCACCAGGGATGGTCAAAAAGGAAGAAGATAGATTTCTAGAGGTTTTGACAAGAGATGGGGTATTCAACTAGGTTGCTCAGAGATTTTCATCCATATGATAAATAGTTTGAGGAAATTTGTGACCAAGAGGCCAACAACGACAATAGCAACCTAGAGACTAGTCACGAGATAACAGAGGAACCACTTCCACATCGTACTTCTTGACCCAAAGATTCTGATAGAAGACAAAGCTCAAAGAAAAAGGACTCACAAGAAATGTCCTTTGCTAGTGTTTGAAGTAAGGGAAAGAGAGTCTAACAGTCCCCAAAAAGGTTTTCTATGGAACAAGAGGGCCAAGCTTTAGCAAGATCATCTGCTAAAGGATTAGAACACACCAGTTCAAGTTGAGCAAAGAGAAAGCAAGTCCAAGACCTGGGCATACTGGAGGTAGCAATTGGAGGTGAAGAAGAAGCGAAGGTCATTTCGTAAAGGGTTATGACTGCCATTATCCAGGTAAGTCTCACTCCCCCACTTCTTCTTGCCTTTGTGTCTTTGGTTACTCCTTTTACCTCATCAATTGAAGAAAATCCTCCATCCACAGACCCTGAGCTTTTGGTCCTTAATGAGCCCCCTTCTATTTTCAATACACCCTTTGATGTACCCCCCATGCATCGAGTCAACACCATCCACTTCAGCCACTGTTGATTCTTTAATCACCCTTTCTAGGGCGCCTATCAAGAAAGATGAATCATCCATTTTCCCCATTACCCCAGGTCCGTCCTCATCTTGGTAAAAATATCTCATTCCTTCTGCTTCCCTTTTTACTCTAGACAACCGTTCTTTCCTGAGCCCAATCTAAATTTGGTATCCCATTATTTTCCATGATTACACTCCCATTTGCCTCCCCACATGCTTACATCTCTGAAGTCTCTCCTTTTGTTACTCTTTTTAGTCTTCCTCCTCATGCTTCCATTACAGAACAAAGCATCGACACCCTGTAGACTCTTCAAAAGAATTTTGAAGCAACTAAATAGACCTGACAAGCTAGTAAGCAAAAAAGGTTATTGAAGAACACTGAACTGTTAGCCCCCAAAAAAATTCAAACCTGTTTCAATGAAGAGTGAAATTCTCTGTGAATTACTACCATGAAGGTGCTTGTATCTTGACCTAAAGGACAAATGTAGATGGAGGACTACGGCATCAGAGCCATGGTTTTGGATTTGAGTGAAATTCACCTGCGCGACAAGGTGGATCTAGCCAAGAACACTTAGAAGGTAGTATAGACAAATTATGGGAGGCTAGATTGGAAATTGAAGAAGCACGAGACAGAGCTAGTGAATGTAAGGGAAACAGTGAATAGGTTGTAGATAGAAATTTAAGCCTAAGATGTTGAAATGGCCCACATAAGGAAAATACAGGACCAGCAAGAGAAAGCAACAAGATTTCTTGCAGAGACTTAGGGTAAGCAGGTTCAACTATATGCCAAGATTGATAGGTTGAAGGTTGAACTTGTTGAACGCCAATCAAACGTAGAGCACCAACATGCTCAAGAAAGCATAAAGAGAGAGTTGGACAATGTCCAATCTTAGGCTTATGATAATTTATAAAAGGCCCAGGCAAAATAAAAAAATTTAAAACATGACAAGCAAGAGGTCAAATCCACTTTGCAAGCTCATGATCAAGAGATCAAAAGATTAGGCTTCAAGCTGAAAAATGTCCTCAAGGAGAGGAATCAAATGGAGGAGAATGTGAAAGAAAAAGAAGCATAGTTACATCAAGAGCTAATAATTACCCAAAGATCTATGACCCTTCCTATGCTGAAAAGGCTAGTATCCACCTATTGGGAGTGAATCATAGTTGTGCTCACTGTCCTCAAGCTAGCTCTACAGTCTCTGAAGGATGCTCAAGAGATAAATGAAAGCACTAGCCCACTAGCCAACTAGATTTTGTAGGAGTATGCCCTTGAGTGGCAGAGTCCCAAAGTCTAATTTCTAGGTTTTGTGGCCACCAATGAGGCTCTAACAAGTGCAAGAATTTTAGATCGAAGGGTTGCCTCAAACAAAGCAAGTGAATTTTACCACTATCACAAGGTAGCACCAAAGAGCAAGGAACGCCAAGCAGTGTTGAACAAGAGGGTTGATGAAATCAATAAAGATTTTAGTGTCTTGGATAGCTTTGGATTACCTCCATTCCTTTTGTTGAATGAAGATGGGTTATCAATCGAGCAGATTATAGATGAAATCAGAAATAAGGTTCAGAATTCTACAGAATTCCCAAGTTGAAACACAACCCGCATTGTAGATGACGTCAAGTGTGAGATTCTTCCGCTTTCCTGTCTCTATTATCACTTGGGAACTGTTTCAGCAAGGTTGGGATTTGTTTCCTTCAAAGAAGTCTTCGAGCTTGACCAAGCATACAAGGTCATTTGTAATCTTGTTCGATCGGCTGATGCAGATTTGGATATGTAGCATTTTGCTTTCCTCAAACTCCAAGAATTTCCACAAGTCTAGGTCCATGCTTTCACAAGTGAAGGTACCTTGGGAATCACTGGAACTGAGAAGCAATTTTTCCTTTGTCTTTTGATTTTAGGCTTTTTACCTTTTGGGCTTTGGGAGGATTTGCATGTAAAAGAATTTTTGGTTCCCAAAGGCGCACAATGCACCATGTGGTGGTTGCATGCATTTTATTTACCGACTTCCTTTCAAGATAAATTCGAGCCATGTGTTAGCTCGGTGGAAGATTTCTCAAAAATAATTTTCACAAATATGAGAATACCCGCCCGCTCGACATGTCATCTCTTTGCTACAAGGAATTTGTCTCAAGGCGTTTTCTCTTCAAGGTTTGTCAGAGTGTACTTTGCTTTGGTTTTCAGAGGAAGAATTTAAGTTGGTGCCCCCAAGCCACGTGATTGGTCAACAAGAATTTTGTCAGGTTGTTTTCTAGGATTCGAGTGTTTATGGAGGGAAATCTTGCTAAATATCTAAGGGATATTAAGGCATCAGTTGAGAGTTGATGATAATAAATTGAAATGACCTAATTAAAGATCTATGATCCGATTCTAATCTATTAGGTGCAAACATCTGGTAGTAATTACTTTTGGGTGGAGGCAACATTTCTCTCTCCTTTATTGTTATAAATTTGAGGTAGTAACAAAAGAAAAGGGTTCCTAATGTTTTCCTTTTGGAAAGAAGTTCTTTAGTTTTCCATAGTTATAGGAAGTATTTTTATTTAAATTTTGTAAAACACTACTTCACTCTGGCATGTTATATCTGTTTTAACTAAAAATATTGTTGGATTGGAATTCGACCTTTGTTTTAAAGTTCATTTAATATTTGAAATACGAAGTATTGAGAAGAAATATTTCAAACTATGCATGATGTGACCTCTGTCAATGTTTCCTTCTTTATATCTTCATTCAGAATAAAACACTATGTCTAGCTTAATCTGAATAGTTTGATTATTTGATTTCCATGTTGTATGTTTACATGATAAAGTGATAGCCTATAGAAACTAGATTATGTCATTGGACTTCTCTATTTTATTTAAAGGTCATTAATTCTTTGTGTTATGCTATATTAAGAGGAAGAGTCTATGCAGATTTTGAATGTTTTCTATTAACTCTCTAAACTTCTAAGCTTGATCGGATCTTAACGAACAATTCCTGGAAGTAGATTGAATCACTGTATTCTGCTTGTATCTAGCCTCTATTGTTCGTTCTCTTCCCAACGATGAGGGGTTGTGGCATTCTATGTCTATTATATCACTCATAAAAAATAACTTGAGGCTTTGACATGTTGTAAAAGCATTGGCACATTGCCATTTTTCATGTTTTATGTTACATTTCTTTCTACCTTTTTCCCAAACTCATAGAAGAGTCAGCTTTCTATAAAAATTTTAGAGGTATTCAGTAAGCTGCAAATTGGTCCCCACTCGCTAAATTTCCCATAAGGTTGTCATAGAGGCACAAGCTTTGATGATCAAGGGTGATCCCACAATACTAGTTTACAATTTTTGGGCAAATTGGACACTGAACTAATTTTTTAAAATTAAATCTTCACTTTTGGGCTTCTATAGCGGCTAAACCGTGAGGAATTTCAAGATGATGAAAACTAGTGATTTGTTGCGTGTTGTCTATAGATTCTAAATATTTTTTTTTCAATTTTTTGGAATCAGATTGCACTTATTTTTCCTTCTCCTTCAAAAACTAGATTTTTTTTTAAATAACTTTTTTAAGTAGTGACGCTCACCATATACAACATAACTTTTTTTGTATGAAGGATTAAATTCTAATTTTTTCGAATTTAGATTTGTAACTACGATATCTAGTACTTTTATTTTGTTTTATAGTGTTTTATTGAATATTTTTTGCTTAATCAATTTTTGAAGTCAAACCAATTACAATTCAGACATAGGCAGACTATATATAGCATAACTTTTTATGTATGTATCTAAATTCAATTTATATTTTAGTGCGTCAAGGACATCAATACCCAGCCTAAACATATTTTTAAATTTTTTTATTTTGATAATTTATTATTTTTCCACATGTGCAGAACATAGAGCTTGATTTTCGATGAAAAATCTATGTTTAATAAAACTAAAAAAATACATACATAATAAAACCGAAACATATTAAAATTATATTCGTTGGATAGCTCATTTTGAGGACTACCATGATCATTTGAAATAAATTTTAAATGAATTCATTTGATCCCCAAAAAGGTAAATCAAAAGTGATTTTTTAACAGCATTTTGATAGGTGTAAAGGAGACTCCGTTTTAGGTATGGTTTAAAATTAGCAGAGTTCTATGCAAGGGGATTTTATCTAAGGTGGTTTGATCAAAGCCTCTTCAATTGAAATCCTTAAAATGAAAATTTTTAAGGCTTAAATCATTATATTTTCTAAAAAAATGTGATTTCAACAAAAATTAGAATCTCCCAAAAATTGTAAACCAGCTTTGTGGGATCACCCTCAACACCTCTCTTTCATATCTGCAGAGATCTAAAGGTAAAAAAGAAATAGACAAAATGAAAAAACCTATAAATAAAGGGCAAGGAGAACAAGAGGTAGAGAAAAGTGTAGGATCCAAAATTATGAACAAGAGGAGGAGAGCCATTAATGTTGTAGTAAGGGTAGTAAGGAAATTGTGAACCAGAAGGAGAAAGGGGGGGGGAGTAGAGCCGTAGGGGTATAGATCTTTAGGCAACGAAGGGCAAGAGATCTTCAGAGTAGCGGGTAGTGGGGATGATATAGAGGGAGGCACAACAGGAGTGCAAGGATTTTCACAGGCACCGCAAGCGATGCATACAACTAAGGGCAGAGGAGGAGGAGAGGAGTAGACCACCTACATAGTCACCACATTACCCACAAAAATTTATAATAAAAATTTTACGTGAAAAGCATACTATGTGATTTTTGGTGGACGGAATATTGAATGATGAAAGACTTTCAATCATCTTCTCGTAAGAGGTGAACCATTGATTTTAAAAATTAGCTTGCACTACTTCACATTGGATACACCTTTGGTGTAAAAAATAGTTTTCTGCTATGGTAAATATTTTTAATAAAATTAGTATGTATTTCTAAAATTAAATAATAATTAAATTATTTTTCAAACTAATTTATTTATTTGACAAAAATTTAAAAATTGATTTTTGTTTGTCAATAGTATAAAATTATTTAATTATATTTTAATTAAATATATAATATACTATTAAAAAAATATAATAGAGATCTTTTATAAATAAGAAATATTTAAACTTTTAAACTAAAAAAAATATGATTTTTTAAATTTTTTATTGTGAATTATAATTAAAGTTTAAATATAGATTTTGAATTTATAGATGATTACAAACTTAGCGAGTTTGAATCAAGGATCAATTGGGTATGTGCAGGATCATCATGGAAAAAATAGGCCCTTAAGTGGCGATAAAATTCAAAAAAATCAGAGTTGGGCAACTTGACGTAAAAAATTGAATAAGTTATCTTTATTATTTCAAAAATATGTAACAATAGAATCTATAGCAAATTGAATATAGTTTCTAAACTAATAGGTTTATTTAAATAAAAAATAAATTTATTTGGTGAAAATTTGAAATTTCAATGCAGTAGTACTTAGATTTCAGGGAAAAATAAGAAGTAGGTGTCTGTCTGACCGCCCTCACCACAATAAAATAATAATATTTTTTTATACTATTTTATATATAAGTAGAGGACTCATGTCTCGATATGATGCATATTTTTTTGTAATTTTTTTCTAAGTTAATAATTAATTATGATTTTTTTATTACAACTTTTTAAAAATATAAAAACTCGTATGTCTAACCACCTTAACTTGGTGAAAACTTCATCAAATTCAATTTTTTTTTTCAATTCTATAGTATGTGAAGCATAGAATGTGACACATATTTTGGATTCAAAAAATGGGATACTGTTTGAAAGCTATAGTTGTTTTTCAATCAGCTTATAAATCAAGACTTTTATCGTAATTAAAATAGAAAATAAATAATAATTATTTATTAAATTCAAAGTAAAGCATAATTTATATTGGTGGAAATCTGAGAATCTCTTTTATAAACTTTTTTCATTTCATCAATTTTGGGTAAAAAGAAGGTCATCAACCACATGGGCCATCATATCACTTACATATCACCACTTTTCAGCCCATCATGATCCTGCGCATACCCAATTAGCTACTATCTGTTACTGAGTTAAGTGAACAACTATAAAATGGGAAAATTAAAGACACCATGGGAACAACAAAAATAGAAAAAATGCAAGAAGAAGATTCACAATAATTCAATCTTAAACAAAGAATCCCAAGAGCAGAATCGAACATCCAAATAGTAGACTTGACCAAAGAAGCTGAGGAAGACCTTGAGATATTAGAAAAAATAACAATCATATGAAAAATTTTCGGTAGCTAAATAACCAAGAAGAGTAGTAAGGAATGGGCATAACCCACTTGAAAAACACCAGTTATGATTAAGTTTCTACCCAAAGGATTCTTTGTGGTCATCTTCGTGAAAAAATAAGAATGATAGAACATTTTGGAAGGATGTCTATGGGAGAAGGAAGGTTCACCACTATATACAAAAGCATGAAGAAAATTTTTCAACCCCATCATCCTAGACCCCTACGAACAACCAATATGGATCAAAATGTATAATCTACCGTCAAAATACTAGTCAAAAGAATGCCTAGAGAAAACTGGATGTACCTTGGGAACATTCGTGGACATCGACCTTGGATTTTGTTAGAATGATTCATGTCTTTATGTCAGGATTAAAATAGTAGCAATTGAAAAAATACTAGAGAATATCCTACTGAGGGTCAAGGAAACAAATTGGGAACGAGGGCTAGAGATTGAAGAAAACAAATTCTTTTGTCTAAAATGTAAAAGAAGAAAACATAATAAAGTCTCTTGTTAGATCAAGTAAAACCTTGTGGTTGAAAGACCCATGAGAAAACCTAGTAAACCGATCTCAAATCATAACCAAGAGAAGCAAACATGCCCTAGGAAGGAATGGATAATAAAGGCAATTATGAATTTTGGGAAATCAAAAAAACATGGAAAGCCAAAACTGATTTGGAGGAGGAAAGAATTCATAGTTACAAAGGAACTTGACCTAGATAACAAAGGGAACGCTGCCACAAAAGGCACCCCTATTACATCAAGCACAAAGAAAAATCTATTTACTTCTGAGCAGGAACCATCTCCAGGACGAGATAAGAAATAAAAAGATAAAGGGTAAGTGCACCAATCTATGACACAATTTAGGTGCCAAATTGAAAACCATCCAAAACAACCTGAAATGAGCCATTTGGTGCATGCCAAATTTGGTGCTCACTAAATTTGGCATGCACCAAATGGGAAAGTTGACATAAAAGCCAAAAAACGGGTTTCAAACCCTCATTTTTCTTCAACCCACAGCTTGAGAAGGAGGATGTAACTCGCGCTTGCCAAATCTCATCCATTTTTTGCATCCTTAGCTTGCCATTTTCCATGAGGATGCCACCAACACATCAGAGAGGTCAAAGATTGCAAAGAGGTATGTATTTTTATTCTATTTATTTCGAATTTGATTTAGAATGCAAATTTAAATAGGTTTTTATAATAAAAATTTCTTCTAATTCTCAATAAATGAATCTCCACCTTGAAACATTGAGAATTCACAATCACCCCCTCACGAAGAGCCTCCTATACAAGAAAAAACCGAAACCCCTCCATCAATTCATAGGTACCCTCAAGGAACATAAGAAAATATTAAAAATCAAATTGAAAACAATAAAAGAGACATTCAACAATTAATTGGAAGATTAGCTAAGCATGTCGAAACCCACCCTTATAAGAGAGGTATTATTGAATCATTGAAGTGAATTGTAACTCATGTAGGAGAAATGAGCGAGTAAATGAATTTTTGGTCAAATAAGAGGCATGAGATGAGAAAATTTTATGCTAGTGGTTTTCCATACACAGATGTCAAAAAACAAAAAAATGGCAAAGCCAACTTGTGTGCCCTATTTATAGACTCGAGAACCAATGAACCTTTGTCTCATGCATGCAGGAGGTTCCCCATCCATTGGTGCCACCATGAGTTAATTAAAAACAATTTTTAGGAGTGGTGGTGGATGGTATTTGACTAACCTCCATGCAATAACCATGAGGTACTGCAATACTTTTTGAGGAAACTCTATTGTAAGTTTGTCCTCAATAAAATGCCAAACTATTTTTGACATCTCAGAATTTTAGGGTAGAGGTGGGGGCTCCACACATGATAGATCTAATGCACGACGTAATCCACAGTTGGCATTGAGAGCCTTAGCTAGATCCATGGTGAATAATTTCACTATTCCTTCCATTGTTAAGGACAGTGTAGAGGTGGACATGCTGAAGTCGATTGACTCACTCACCTATACCATTTTACAGTGTGTGAGTCCTTTAGTAGAGCCTGGTGTGGAGGAGACGTGTAGGCCTCAAGCTCCACCCCATCATTGTGGAACTTATGGTGTTGTTTTCATGTACAATTACCAGAGTGCTTGTGATGCAGCTACATAGCCTACATCAGTTGCCGAGGTGATGGCTTTCACATATGATATTCTGAATGATACATTCGGCATTGACACTCAAGTAAAATTTAGCAAGTTATTTTAATGTTGTTTATTAAATTATAATTTTAAATTTAAGAATAACCAAATTGGTAGAATTTTGATATGATGAAATTTTTGAGGGTCGCACTATTCATGAGGCATGCTCTATTCCTACAAATCCTTATACATTCTCATTGATGAGTCCACAGGTATGCAACTAGTATTAAAGATATTATTATTGCATTTGAATAGTTGAATATTATATTTGAATGTTTGTCTCATAACATGCTTTGGATTTCAAATAGTTTCTTGGTGCACCTTCTTCCTCCACACCTCGCAATTCATATCCTCAAACAACGTACACTCAGGTAGCCTTTATTCACTAATGGTGTTGTAAAACTATGTTAGCTAGTTTTCATAATTTTGTGTATATACAAATCAAAAAATTTGATGAGAAGAAAAAACATTGCATTTGTATTCCTTGATCATGTAACTTTATGTTCTCCTAATTCACTTTTGGTTCTTTTATTCCTTCCTAATCCTATGCCATTAACATTTAATAGTTCACCCTATTTTCCATGATCGCCTCATAGCCCATCCCACTAATATCTTCTAGTCCATGCTATATGTCATTATTTCCTTCTACTCCCATCTTATTGTACCCATTATTATTTCACCCTAGATGTTCCAGGATCCCCTATGTTCCACCCTATGTTCCTTTATATCATCCTATGTTGTACCATATTTATCCATGTTTCATCCTAGATAACTCTTCTCTATTATTGCTACACACAAGTCAAGTTCGCACTTCGTGTACTATAGTCAAATCCTATACACCTCCTAATTCACCCTATGTTACATTATTCCCTAATAATTGCATCCGAAGAACCTCTAATTGTCCACCCTATTATTTTTTATCCCATCCTAGCTCATCCCATCAATCTATACTATTCCATCCTATGTTCCATTAATCCCTTTGGTGCAAGGGCACCACTCTTTTCTATGTCTCCTTATTAAGTATTTGATAGGAAATGTGTGTTAGGATGTTTGAGTTGAGTTCTTGAGTCTTAATAAGGTCCAATGTGACCATTATATCGTAATTGATCAACTTTAAGGGGCTTTTGTATTCATCTTGTAAGGTTTGCAAATCATGTGGAAGGAACTGTCAAAGTTGACAAGGGGTGTCAAGGTAGATAGGATTATTTCTTGAGTAAGTCATGTTTTTTTAGTTGAATAAGGTCTCATTAGACTATTTGTAATAGTTTAGGTGTTTAAGAGGGTCTAGGAAATAATAAAGAGTCAAAACTTGAAAGTGCCAAATTTGTGAGTTGCACAAATGCAACAAATTTGTAATGCAATGGTCATGAGAGGATTAAAAATTAGTTGTATGGTAGTTGGGCATTGTTTTGATGAGGATAATCCTTTAAAAAGGCATGAAAACTTGTTTTGTAACATTGTCCTGAAGTTTGAAGCATTGGCAATAAGAATATCTCTGTTTTTCATCAAATTTCTAAGTTTTCTTGTCATTTGCAATCCTGTATGAGCTTGTACAGTTTGATTGTACCATGTAAATAATTTAACTTTGTGGTGGTAGGTGTTAACAATATTTTGGAACATGTTTGAGGGAGATCCATTATGATTTGTGGTAAATATCCTTGTTTCCCTGTGACATGCCGAGGTCACCCTATTTGAGGGTTTTGTAACTAAAATCATGATTTAAGGGCCCTTACACCGACTGTACCTACTATAACTAGTGTAATGGAGCTTGGAGAGTTGACTAGGTCATAGGTTGCATAATTAGAGTTGTGGAGAAGGAACTAGGGAGATAAACTTGTTGCCTTGATGAGTTTTGTGAAGAAAAACACATGAAGATGGAGCCTTGGGTCTAGGGTTTGTGGAAATCAATGAGAGTGTGGAGTTTTTTCCAACTTTCAAGCATATTGGGGTCAGAATATACATGTTTGAGTTGGTGGAATGGTCTAGGAGGTTGTGCAAGTGGGACTTTGAATAAACCCTCTTGACTTGGCATGAAATTGATGGTTTTGGAGTTTTCTATGTTGGAGGTGTCATCCCCAGGTGTTGATTGTGGTTTTAGAGGTTTGACGGCATAGGAAATTCTTCCCCAAGGTTTCAAGGGTTTGTGTAAAGTTTAAAGGTATGTTTCTTTGTAAATTTGGCCTAATCCATGCCTTAGGACAATGTTGAGGGTCTAATTTCAATGGATTGGTCCAAAAGACTTGTATTTGGTTAAGAGATATTTTGTATAACTCTTAAATGGGTATATGAATCCACCTTCTGATTGTCAATTGTTTTGGAAAGCATGGGAGTTAAAGGCCAAATACTGATTTTTCACTACTGTTAGGTTACATGGGTGAAAGTGAGAAATTACACTCTCGATTGTTTTCAAGCTTTGAGGATTGTTTGAATTACTCTAATAGGGTATTTTAATCTTGTTAGATGCCTCTTGAAGGCAAGTTGTCACTTTGAATGAGTTTGAGCCCCCTCTCTACATCACCCTTCTATTCCCATCCCATTAGCCTCTCTTATTTCACCTTATGTTCCATTATCCCCTCTTGGTCTTTATATCAACATGATACCTAAGATATTGTTTCATTTCTAGTTGTTAACAAGAAATAGCCTTGGTGATGTTGGTGGCACGATGGACCATGGAGTTGCTGCAGCAATAGCCAATTCTGATCCATTGAGAGAGGTATGGAATAGATTAGTCGATTTGACATTATATTTTCTCTTTTATGGTGTATTAAAGAAAATTTTCATGATACTTTTATGTAGTTTAATTTCTATCTTGATGGTTTCTACAAGTGGTTGTCACTCCATATTGTGGACGTGGTGATGTTGTAAATGTTCATGATGACTATATGTATGTGGTAAATGGTTATATACTTTGTTATATGCCATCCCACAATTCAATTTCTATGTATTAACATCTCTACTTCTTATTGTATCAATTAAAGGTTCAAAGTGAAGAGAGGAGGACTAGCGAGCATGTTCAAAAGACAAGAGAAGCAATAGTCACTCCATCCAGCCAAGTTTCGAAGGCAGCATGGGATCTATTTCCTTCTCCTAGAGGGAAATGACTATGTATTAGGGTTGTTTGTCATATGCCTATGTGGCATTTTGGAACATATATTTTGTACTATCAATATATATGTGACATTTTATGTCCATATGGCTCCTTTGTACTAATCCTATATGGGATTTTGGATATATTGTATATACTTTTATCAATATATATCATTGTATAGCCTTTTAGCTTTTTAATTAAAGAAAATCTTATTTTTCTACTGCCATTCTTGAATGATGTTATCATGCGTATCATGTAAAATTTATTCTTGAATGTTGTAGGCATGGATTTTTTTTACTTCTAATGCTTAATTAAGTACTGTTGAATGCTCAATAAGCCCCATCTAAAGCGTATTGTGTAAATAAGCTCCATTCATGGTGGTTTGTATCCTTTGGAATGCTTCAATTACTTGTGCCTCACTTATTCACATGTATACTTCACTTATATTGTGTGTATTCATGTGTATGCTTCATGCTTCCAATGCATAGCAGCAAAAATCTTTTGGGAAAAAAATTGACAAACCAAAAGTATAAGAGTTTTTGAAAAATTGAGAAAAATTGTAGAACAAGAGATAAAAACTTTTTAAAAAAAGATTGAAATGTATTTCCATAGCATATAGAGATATAGAGAGCAAATAAAATAAATATTTTAACTAATGAATTGTAAAAAATGGATTTTTGTAGTTTATATTCATATCGTTGATTACATTGCCTGGCACATATTTCAAAGTCAAAGCATTACTTCACTTTGCATAACTAATAACTAGATGTTGATAGATGAAAAAATTTCAACTACAATATAGTTTGTACAAAGTCAACCTAAGCAGTTATGCAATTTCTTCACTGTACATAACTAATAACTAGGAGCAGCTACCAATTGCATGTTCTTATCTTGGCATTCTATGAGACCAAATTTCTTTGAGGTATTTTTTCAAATAGTTCACTGCCTTGTCTATGTTACCGCATTTTTCATACATGCCTACCAAAGAATCTTGTCAAACAGTTCATTGCCTTGTTGCTATGGGTAAAGCTTAAAACAATTGATTTCAAACAAGCTATGGATGCTTCAAAAAAATATGTGAAAAGCATAATAGTAAGAGATAACATAGACAAGGCAGTGAATTGTTTGAAAAAATTCATCAAATAAATGTGGTAATGGAATGCCATGACAAGCCATAGACAAGGCAGTGAAATAGTTCAAAAGATGCCTCAAATAAATGCGGTCTCATGGTGACGGAATGCCATGACAATCAAATTGATTTTGATTGTCATGGCATTCCATCACCATGAGACCTCATTTTTTGAGGCATTTTTTCAAAGATTTCACTACCTTTTCTATGCTACCACATTTTTCATACATGTCTATCAAAGAATTATATCAAACAGTTAATTGCCCTGCTATTATGGATAAAACCCTAAAACATTGATGCAGTAGGAGAGGTACTGCAATCTCACTAAACATAATTCCAATCATTAATCACAATCCTCAAGTCACAAATCCTCACAGCTATGGATTGTCTGACATTCCATCAGCATGAGACCACATTTCTTTGAGGAATGTTTTCAAACAATTAATTGCCTTGTCTAAGCTACCACATTTTTCGTACATGTTTACCAAAGCATTTTATCAAATAGTTCATTGCCTTGCTGCTATGGCTAAAAGCCTAAAATGGGTGGGTTTATTGAAAATCATATTCCCACAACTCATAACACCTTTCCAATGCATCAAACATGCTTAAAATAACTTTCACATTCTTAAAAGTCCCTCACAAACTACTACCCCAAAGGATTTCAACCATTTTCACTCTTAAACCACTGAATTTCATGAAAACTCATCAAATTGACAACTAGGGCATCACACCAAACCACTCAACTCACCTCCCCTACTCCAAAAATCATGCACATATGTTCCCTACCCCTAATTATGCAATTCTACTGAGTTATAGTAGGATAGAATGGGTGGAATGGCTATAAAGTCATTTTTACACACTCAACTACTTGCATTTGACAACTTTTTCCCCAAGCGAGAAATTGCACCATTGGAAAAGGCCTCCGAGATAGAAAAAATAGAGAGAGGTTATTATAGAGGGGCCCAACATGATCTCATTGGCTCAGATGAGAAGTTTCTAAGCATCACGATGTCTGAATATGAGCATGCTGAAATTCACAACCATTTTGCACTTTGGACTCTTAAGGGATTCTATCGGTTGAACATAGCTCAGAGTGATTCCGCATGTTTAAGTGGGAAAGAGGACCATGCCTAGTATAAACATATGCACCCTAATTTTTCGTGATAGTCTTCTTGGTCACATGAGTTGTAGAACAAAAGTTGCACCACTTTGTAACTTTCAACTACTTGCATTTCACAACTTTTTCCCCAAGCGAGAAATCGCCACCATGAGAAAAGGCCTCCAAGATGGCAAGAACTGAGAGAGTTTATTGTAGAGGGGCCCAACATGATCCCATAGGCTCAGACAAGAAGTTTCTAAGTATCACGGTGTCCGAATACGAGCATGTTGAAGTTCATAGTCATTTTGCACTTTGGACCCTTAAGGGATCGATCTGGTTGAACATAGCTCAGAGCGATTCCGTGTGTTTGGGTGCAAAAGAGGACTATTACTAGTGTAAAAATACCCACCTAGACATGTTGGAATATTCCATTTGGTCACACGAGTTGAAGAACAAAATTTGCACCACTTTACAACTTTCAACTACTTGCATTGGACAACTTTTTCCCCAAGTAAAAATTTTCCACCAGAAGAAAATGCCTTCAAGATAACAAAAAATGAGAGAGGTTATTATAGAGGGGCCCAACACAATCTTGTACGATCAAACGAGAAGCTTCTAAGCATCATGGTATCTGATTAATAGCATGCTGAAGTTCACAACCATTTTGCACTTTGGACCCTTAAGGGATCGATCTGGTTAAACATAGCTCAGAGCGATTCCATGTGTTTGGGTGCAAAATAGGATGATGCCTAGTGTAAACGTACCCACTTGGATGTGTTGGAATAGTCCATTTGGTCACACAAGCTGTAGAACGAAAATTGCACCACTTTGCAACTTTCAACTACTTGCATCTGACAACTTTTTCCCTAAGTGAAAATTCACCATGATAGGAAAATTCCTCTGAGATAGAAAAAAATAAGAGAGGTTATTGTAGAGGGGCCCAACATAATCTTCTAGGATCAAATGAGAATTTTCTAAGTATCACGGTATCTGAGTAATAGCATACTAAAATTTGCAACCATTTTGCACTTTGGACCCTTAAGGGATCGATCTGGTTGGACGTAGCTTAGAGCGATTCCACATGTTTGGGTACAAAAGAGGACCATGTTTAACATAAAAGTACACACCCGGATGTGTTGGAATATTTTTTTTGGTCACACGAGCTGCAAAATGAAAGTTGTACCACTTTGTAACTTTCAACTACTTGCATTTGACAGCTTTTTCCCCAAGTGAAAATTCGCCACCACAGGAAAATGCCTCTGAGATACCAAAAACTGAGAGATTTTATTGTAGAGGGTCCCAACATGATCTTGTAGATGAGAATTATCTAAGCATCACAGTATCCGAGTAATAACATCCTGAATTTTGCAGCCATTTTGCACTTTGGACCCTTAAGGGAATGATTCAATTGAACGTAGCTCAGAGCGATTCCGCGTGTTTGGGTGTAAAAGAGGATCATGCCTAGTGTAAACGTACGTATTTATATGTTTTGGAATAGTCTATTTGGTCACACGAGCTGCAGAACAAAAGTTGCACCACTTTGCAACTTTCAACTACTTCCATTTGACACTTTTTGCATCAAGTGAAAACTAGACACCACAGGAAAATACCTCTGAGATAGAAAAAACTGAGATAGGTTATTGTAGAGGGGCCCAACATGATCTCGTAGGTTTAGACATATATATTTTAAGCACCATGGTTTATGATTAATACCCCATCAAATATTGATGCCCTTTTTCACTTTGGACTCTTAAGGGATTGAGCTGGTTAAACATAGCTCAGAGCGACTGTGCTCTCTTTTTCGATGGAATTAGGTGGGTAGAAAACTTAACTCTATTTTAGTTTTGGTTTGGTTGGATTTCAAGTGATTTTGTGCATTTTAGAAGCCAATTACTGAGGGTCGGTTTGTATACCTTGTTTTAAGGGTTTTGAGTGCATTAAAATGTCATATTAAGCCTTCCACCAGCTTTATCCTTATGTAACTCGATGGAAAGGCTTAGTTAGGGTTATAAAACATGTGTGCAAAATTTTGTGTGCAAGGGCGGAAAATATAGGGTTTTTAGGCGATGCCCTAGATGTCAAATGGTGCATTTTTGAGTGGAAAATGGTGGTTTAATGCTAGGGTTTGAAGAAATCTTTAGGGGCAACGATATCTCTTGAAATTTTAAGCTTGTGCAGACCTTTTTGAATGTGTTTCAGGCTTTGGTTGGTTTCATAGACATGCAAAATTAACATCATATTTAATCATATTCTCTTTAATTAAATAAATCCAGTTTATTTAATTAATCTCCTAAAGTTCTTCCATTTGATTAAATAAACCCAAATGTTTAATTAAATATCTAAATATTCATTTTCTTCTCATTTGATTTAAAACAAATCCAAAAGTATAAATCAAATGTCACATCACCTAATCATCAGCTTAATTAGTCAAATCCATGATTAAAACTAAACCTAATCCATGTCCCATCCTCTAGCTTTTACCACTTTCACAATAAATCATTTATTTGGATTTATTAAAAGCTCTATTTTCCTCACAAAGCATATTCCCAAGGAATATGCCCTCATTAAATCTATTTGTTTGACTTTTTTGTCCAAACAAATTTCCCCCCAAAGCTCTCAACCATATGCATTTAATTCAATTTTCAATTTTCAAATTGGCACATTGACCAAAATTTGCACAACCTTGGCCCATTCACATGGTGACAAGTGGCTCCTTCCTATTGGTTGAGGATTAGTCCCACATTCCTCAAATTTGCCTCTTCTCTCCTCAATTTCACCTATAAATCCAACCCCTTCTTTCATCATTTGGACACACAACCTCATGCAAAGTTACTCTCTTCATATTGAGAGCGAATTTTTCTCCATTATCATATCATTATATCTTTATCATTCAGCTTGTCAAAGGGTTGGGAAAGGGCTAACTTCTACACAAAGAGTAGCACCAATCCACCATGGAATAGGTATACTTCATGTCGTTTTTATATGCTTTGATTAGTTTTGTCATTTGTTTGCATTTTGAAGCATGATGTATTATTTCATAAGGATATTGGATGTGTATTTGGTTCTGAAATGTTAATCATGCTAATAATGTGTGTGTTAGAGTTTTACAACCATTTGTAGATTTTGATATCCACAGGTTGTGGGAAGGTTTCGAGTATGGTTTTTCAATAAACCCTTGCCTAACTTGTGGATGAAGAGGGTTTTGGGGTTTTTAATGTTAGAGGGCTTGTCATGCCCTAAAAGTGGACGAATTGGTGGTTTGGTAGACTAGTTAATGCTGCCCAATAGTGGTTTGGAAGATTGGTTAATGTTGTCCAATGTAAAAAGGTGCAATTTTATGCTCCAACATCCATAACGAGTTTGAAAATTTGTTGGAGTTAGTTGTAGGATGGTAGTTGGTGTTTTTGGGGTGTTCTTACATGAAAAAGTGAGGTTGGATAGCATTTTTTTCAAATTTTTAGGAAGTTTCTCCAAAGGAGTCTTAGGTGGAATTGAGGTATGTTAGAGATGACCTAGGTTGCATCAATTTCTATGAGGCATACACTGCCCCTACCTTGTCAACCCTATGAAATTAGCAAGCCAGTGAGCTCACTATCTTGCCAAGCTCACTAGCTTGCCAATTAGATAGGATTGACAAGGAAGGGGCAATAAAATATGCCTTTCTACAATTATATTAGACATTATTTCATTATTACTCAAAAATCCACATGCTTTTCCCTGAAAAAAACTTTAAGTATAAACCATGAAGCATTTAAACTAATTTTAAATGTAATATACACATTTGCATGTATTAAGTTCTCATATTTTTTGTATATCGAAAAATACACTAAGTCAATGACAAATATTAGAGCGATATAGAATTGAGAAGGATATAGAATTGAGAGAGATATAGAATTGAGAGGGATAGAGATTTATCTAGTTAGAGTGGGAGAAAATACCGGACAATGGGAGAGGAGTTGGGAGGGATGAGACCCGAGCGATACAAAAAGACCAAAGGGGGAGAGAGAGAGAGAGGGAGAGGGGGTTGGATTGAAATATATTTTTCTAGGTAGGGTGGGAGGTAAGTGAGGCTTGACAGAGAGGGATTGTGAGAGAGGGTATTGGAGTGACATAGATTATTCTAGGTAGCATGGGAGGGACTGAGACCTGAGAGAGAGAGACTTGAGAGGGAGAGATTTATTTAGTTCTAGTGGGGGAAGCCCTAAGAGAGGGATTTAGAGAGAGAGGGAGTGGGACCCTTAAATTGTAAACCCTATACCATTAACCCTTAAACCCTAAACCCTAAACCCCTAAACCCTTAACCCTCTACCCTCTACCCTCTACCCTCAACCCCCTCTCTATCTCTCAACCCTACATCATCTACCCTTAAATCATAAATCATAATCCCTAAACCCTAAACCCTCTACCCTTAACCCTTAACCTCTAAACCCTAAACCCTAAACCCTAAGCCCTAAACCCTCTACCCTCTACCCTTAACCCTCAACCCTTAACTAGGTTAAATCCTAAAACCTTAAACTCTCTACCCTTAAACTATAAATCCTATACGAGCTAAACCCTAAACCCTTAAACCCTAATCTCTTAAACTATCTACCCTCAACCTTATGCCCTCAATTATCAACCCTCTAACCTAAACATTGGATTGCCAACCCTCATCTATCTTTGTCCCTCCCTCCTCTTATCTCCTTCTCAACCCCTCTACCCTCTTCCCTCAACACCCCCTTCTCTCTCTCTCAACCCTACACAATCTACCCTTAAACTGTAAATCATAATCCCTAAACCCAATATTGTCTATCCTTAACCCTTATCTATAAACCCTAAAACTTAAACCCTCTACCCTCAACCCTTAAACCCTAAACCCTCAACCCTTAAACCCTAAACCCTCAACCCTCAACCCTCTACCCTTAATCAAGTTAAACCCTTAAACCCTCTACCCTTAAACTATAATCCCTAAAGTCTCTACCCTTTACCCTTAACCCTCTACCCTCTACCCTCAACCCCTCCCTTTCTCTCTCAACCCTACACCATCTACCCTTAAACTAAAAATCGTAATCCCTAAACCCTAAACAATCTACCCTTAACCCTTAACCCTTAAACCCTCAACCCTAAACCCTCTACCCTCTACCCTCAACCCTCAACCCGAAAACCTTAAACCCTAAAACCCTTAACCCTTAAACTATCTACCCTCTACCCTTAAACCCAATACCCTCTACCCTCAACCCTCAACCCTTTTACCCTAATCCCCCAATGCCTATACCCTCTTAATACCTCAACCCTCAACCCTCAACCCTTAAACACTAATCCCTCAACCCCTATAATTCTTAATACCTCAACCCCCAACCCTCAACCTCAACCCCTAAACCCTAATCCCTCAACCCCTATACCCTCTTAATCCTTAACCTCAACCCTCAACCCTCAACCCTTAAACCCTAATCCCTCAACCCCTATACCTTCTTAATCCCTCAACCCTCAATCCCTCAACCCCTACACCCTCTTAATCCCTTAACCCTCAACCCTTAAACACTAATCCCTCATCCCCTATACCCTCTTAATTCCTCAACCCCTCTACCCTCTACCATTAAACACTAATCCCTCAACCCCTATACGCTCTTAATCCCCTCAACCCTCAACCCTCAACCCTCAACCCTCAACCCTTAAACCCTATTCCCTCAACCCCTATACACTCTTAATCCCTCAACCCTCAAACCCTAACTCCTTACCCTTAAACCCTAATCCCTCAAACCCTATACCCTCTTAATCCCTCAACCATCAACTCTTAACTCTTAACCCTCAACCCTTAAACCCTAATCCCTCAACCATTATACCCTCTTAATCCCTTAACCCTCAACCCTCAACCCCTATATACCCTCTTAATCACTCAACCCTCAACCCTCAAACCTTAAACCCTAATCCCTCAACCCTTATACCCTCTTAATCTCTCAACCCATCTACCCTCTACCCTTAAACCCTAATCCCTCAACCCCTCTTAATCCCTCAACCCATCTACCCTCTACCCTCAACACCCCCCTCTCTCTCTCAAGCCTACATAATCTACCCATAAACCATAAATCATAATCCCTAAACCCTAAACCCTCTACCCTCAACCCTTAATCCGTAAACACTCTACCCTCTACCCTTAACCAAGTTAAACCATAAACCCTTAAACCCTCTACCCTTAAACTATGAACCCTAAACCCCTAAACCCTCTACCCTCTACCCTCTCTCTCTCAACCCTACACCATCTACCCTTAAACCATAAATCATAAGCCCTAAACCCTAAACCGTCTACCCTTAATCTGTAAAACCTAAACCCTAAACCCTCTACCCTCAACCGTCAACCCTTAAACCCTAAACCCTTAAGCAATCTAAACCCTCTACCCTTAAACCGTAAATCATAATCCCTAAACCCTAAACCCTGTACTTGAGAGAGAGAGAGAGGGAGAGGTGGTGGGAGGGACATACTTGGAGAGAGAGAGAGAGAGAGAGAGAGAGAGAGAGAGAGAGAGAGAGAGAGAGAGAGAGAGAGAGAGAGAGAGAGAGAGAGAGAGAGAGAGAGAGAGAGAGAGAGAGAGAGAGTGGAAGAGAGATAGAGGGAGTGACTACGAGAGGGAGAGGGGGTAGGAGGGGGAGACTTGACAAAGAGAGAGAGGGAGAGGGGGTAGGATGGAGATAATTGAGAGAGAGAAAGAGGGAGAGGGGGTGGGAGGGAGAGACCTGAGAGAGATGGAGAGAGACAAAGTGGGAAAGAGATAGAGGGAGTGAGAGAGAGAGGGAGTGGGAGAGAGATAGAGAGTGAGAGACATAGAGAGAGAGAGGGGGGAGAGAGAAGGGGTGGGAGGGAGAAACCTTAGAGAGAGAGAGAGAGAGAGGGAGAGAGGGTGGGATGGACACACTTGAGAGAGAAGAGGGAGACAAAGTGGGAGAGAGGGGGTGGGAAGGAGAGACCTAAGAGATTAGGAGAGAGAGGGAGTGGGATATAGAGGGATGGGAGAGATGCAAGGAGTGAGAGAGAGAGAAAGACTTGAGAGATGGATAGAGGGTGGGAGGGAGTACTCAGGATAGAGGGATTAGAGAGAGATGGATGGAGTGAGAGAGAGAGATAGAGAGAGAGTGGGTGGGGCGGATACTTGAGAGAGGGAGAGAGAGAGAGTGGAAGGGGATGGGAGGGAGATATTTGAGAGAGAGGGAGAGAGAGAGGGAGTGAGAGAGAGAGAGTGGATGTGGGAGAGAGATAGAGGGAGTGAGTGAGAGAGACAAATAGAGGCCTAATAGAGGGAGAGGGGATAGAAGGTAGAGACTTGAGAGACAAAGAGGGAGGGAGAATGGGTGGGAGGGAGAGACTTGAGAGAGAGAGGGAGAGAGATAGAGGACATGAGAGAGAGGTACTTTAGAGAGAGAGGGAGAGGTGGTTGGAGGGAGATACTTGAGAGAGATAGAGAGGTAGATGGAGAGAGATAGGGAGGGAGTGGAAGAGAGATAGAGGGAGTGGCTATGAGAGGGAGAGGGGGTAGGAGGGGGAGACTTGACAAAGAGAGAGGGGGAAAGGGGGTAGGATGAAGATACTTGAGAGAGAGAGGGAGAGGGGGTGGGAGCGAGAGACTTGAGAGAGAGGGAGAGAGAAAGAGTGGAAGAGAGTGGGAGAGAGATAGAGGGAGTGTGTGTGTGAGAGATAGAGAGAGGGGGGGATGGATATACCTGAGAGAGAGTGAGAGAGTGAGGGAGAGAGATAGAGTGAGTGAGAGAGAGGGAATGGGAGAGAGATAGAGGGAGTGAGTGAAGGACCTAAGAGAGGGAGAGGGGGTAGAAGGCAGAGACTTGAGAGAGAGACAGAGAGAGAAAGATAATAACCTAAGAGAGGAAGATGGAGTAAGAGAGACAAAAAACCAAAGAGGGAGAGAGAGAGGGAGAGTGAAAAAGTGGGTTCGAGTGAGATAGATTTATTTAGGTACCTATGTGGGAGGGAGAGAGACCTAAGAGAGGATATTCAACTTAGAGAGTAGTCTAGGTTGCATGGGAGGGAGTGAGACCTAAGAGAGAGAGAGAGTTCAGAGGGATAAAGAGTTATCCAATTAGGGTAATGAGTTAGAGAGCATATGAAAGGTGAAACCTCAACTATCCATCTACAATCATAAACTGTGCACTTTAAGCATTATCAAAGTTGTCAACCAAAGAGAGGAGAAATTCAGGTTTTGTGCAAAGCAAGTAATTTGGCAAGCGCCAAATTTCACGCTCGCCAAATGACACATCACATTTGGCACTCGCCAAATGTGATGTGCCATTTGGTGAGCGCCAAATGACCTTCTTTGGATGTGTTAGTTGACAAGATTTACTAAATTTCCTCATGTTTTTGTCTGTGCTCCCCATCTCATTTGCACGTATTTCAATGCAACTATATAAAAAAATTGTCATAGCATTAACCTCTCTCTTAGCTATCTAAATATATAATTCTTTTTTTCATTTTGATTTAGTTAAGGTTTTCATCCATGACTCCTTTTGTAAATCCCTCCGTTTTTGGTCAAAAATAAACATGTGCTAGTTTTAGGATAGATTTTTACTTGTTCATCGAAACGTGAAACAAATTACATTTTTTGAAACTAGACTCCATTATACACATGATAAAAAAAATTCAATTTTTGATTAGTTTTCAAAAAATTTAGGGGGACCATGCTCAAATTTCAGCTTTTCAGGATGTCTCCACTTTGAAAATTCATAAAATATTATATATTCATTAAAAAAGTTATCCGAAAGAACAAGGAAAAACTACATGGTGTTAGCTAATTTCTCACTATTTGGATTTTTGAAATTCTAAAAGAAATTTAATCAAAAATGGGGGAGCCCTCAAGTGCTATGCTATTTTTTTTTAAAAAACAAGACCTGTTTTGCCCCCCCCCCCTTTTGAGACCCTTAATTTCTTCATTAATTTTTTAAAAAATACTAGCTTAGAAACTAGAATCGGAGCACTTTAACTTTTGTTCTTGCTGCATCTTGAAATTTTGAGCATAACTATCTTCATTTTCTTGTGCAAATAAGATTTTGCTGATTTCAGAAAAAAAGTTGCATCTTAAGAGTCAAAATTGTGTCATAGATTGGTGCACTTACCCTAAAGGACTTGAAGAAAAAGATGGATTCTCCTTAAGTAGTGAAAATGAATACTACGATGATCTAGATATAATTGAAAATAGAAGCATAACACAAACAATGGATTAGTACTTAGAATTGCCAAAACAAAACAAGAAGAAAAGAGGTAGAAAATCTAAGAAATAAATCCGAGAAAAAAGGGCCCAACAAAAATGATTAAAAAAGTATCAAAAACTTCCTCAAAGACAATAAGGGGGTAGAGAACTCCCAGCAAGAAGCCCCATGAAACTCATTACCTAGAATGTTAGGGGCCGAAATGCCCCCTAACAAAAGGCATTTGATCAAACGCCAAACAAAGAAAGTAGATCTAGACATCATCCTCCTACAAGAGACTAAAATAGAAGATGAATCCAAGAGAATCTTAAATATTTATGGATCGGAGGAAGCATATTAAAATGTGTATGGCACTATTGGAGGGTTAGGTGTATTATGGAAAATCAATTCAATGGAAATAAGCATAATGGAAAAATAGCCATACTGGATACAATTCAAAATTAACTACCTAAAAGAAAAACTAGATTTTATCCTCTTCAACATATATGGTCCCATCAAGAACAGTGAGAAAAAAAAGTTATGGGAAACCTTAAGCCACAAAATTGACCAAGTCAAGCATAAGAGGGTATTATTCAAAGGAGACTTTAACACAATCCTAAACATTGAAGAATAATGGGGAGGCAATAGAAGCATCTCAGACCCCAACATCATTAGCTTTCCTCCTCAACTGACCTATCAAAGGCCCACCTCCTACTTTTGTAGTCCCTACGGGAATGGTGAATCTCAAGGGCCGTCTATAGGCCCACCATGTGTCGTAATCTCTAATCGTGCATGGATCAGGCGGCTTGATTGCCCATCCCCAACCATAAGGAGCTAGTGCTCAGAACTTTGGCTTTGCTCTACATGAATCTACTCTAAGCCCCTACACATTGACCTGTTGGGTCATGCGTCCATAATGTGCATGATAATCCTCCCCTAGTCAGGTATGTCTCTATCTAAATTTTCAGACAACCTTGTCAGGGAGGTACCTCTCAAGAATAATATCCACCTTTCCAATCAGATATTGGGTATGATGATAGTATACTAGATGGTCCTAGTCATCAGCCCATGCCTCGTATCCTAGATATGGGAGCCATACAAAATCTATCATGTCATCGAAAACAACTCTCGAATAGTGCAGTCGACCTGGCTATGTGTAGTGTAGATAATCAAAGTACTTGTAAGATTAGGGATCATTAGGATCCCTCTGATCTATCCCCTCTGGCCTAGTGATAGTTATCCTCTCCCATGCCCAAGAATGCAAGTCACACCAGCTAAGATGCTGCTACTGCCCCTCTATACTACCTCGTGCATATCTCTATACAAATGGGCTAGTACATAAAGGCCCCAGGAATATAACAACATATGCTCCATCATCATCTCTATGAAGATGCCCCATCCAACTAGGAATCCTTTGAATATTCTGTCATGCATCAATGGCCCAATAATCAATCGTACCTGAACTATCAGCATCAAATTTGCACTGTCTACAAAAGGTGGGTATGTGCAGGATGATCATGGAAAAAATAGGCCCTTAAGTGGCGATGAAAAATAAAAAAATTAGAGTTAGGCAACTTGACATAAAAATTTGAATAAGTTATCTATATTATATTAAAAATATGTAACAATAGAATCTGTAGAAAACTGAATGTAGTCTCTAAAATACTAGGTTTATTTTAAAAAATAAAACAATATATTAGGTGAAATTTTGAAATTTCAATGCAGTAGTACTGAAATTTCAAGGAAAAAATAAGAAGTAGGTGTCTGTCTGACCACCCTAACCACAATTAAATGATAATATTTTTTATAATATTTTAGATATAAGTAGATGACTCATGTCCCCATGTGATGCATATGTTTTTGTAATTTTTTTCCATGTAAATAATTAATTATGAATTTTTTATTACAACTGAAAAAAATATTAAACCTCGTATGTCTGACCACCTTAACTTGGTTAAAAATTCATGAAGTTCATTTTTTATTTTTTTAATCCTATATTATGTGAAGCATAGAATGTGATGCATTTTTCGGATTAAAAAAATGTGATACCGTTTGAAAGTTAGATGTTTTTCAATCAGCCTATCAATCGAGACTTTAGTCATAATTCAAATAGAAAATGAATCATAATTATTTATTAAATTCAAAGTAAAGCATAATTGATATTGGTGGAAAGCTGAGAATCTCCTTTAAAAACCCTTTTTGTTTCATTAATTTTAGGTTAAAAAAAGTCGTCAGCCACATGGGCCGTCATATCGCTTACATATTGCCACTTTTTGGCCCATCATGATCCTGCACATACCCAGGTGTCAATTCAATCTCAAAATCGACAACCTGTAGCTATTGAGTGCCTAATAATCTTTGCATGGCTAAAGTCCCTCTCTAGTTTTCATATATGATGAGCTCTTTGTAAATATAGATGTGAAGGATCCTCCATACATCCGCTAAAGTGACAGTGCACTCTCCTATAGGCAGGTGAAATATCACAGTCTTAGATCTCCATCGCTCGACCAAAGTGGCCATCATGGCTTGGTGTGCCCTGATCTCTGACATGTATGTGATCTATCTCAAACCAACAAAATCCAAGAAATCTCGCTCCAACTCCTAAAATTTGGCTATGCCATCCAAAATTCAAGGCCTTCGCTTTCGTAAATACAAAGGACATAGAATGACTTGCAAGCATTCAACCCACAATGTTAATTTTTTTCTCAAAAATCAATTTGGGTACCTAAATTTGCAGTCAAACTAGCTTAATCAGTGCTTTTAACAATAGTGAGCTTCTTCTAGAATGATAGTAGCCCTATTTTATAATATTGGCCCTATTTCAGGATGATAGTAGCTCTCTTTAATGATAACAAGCTTATTCCATATATGATAGTGTCTGAGTTCCACGATAGAGACCTTTCCCTAAATTTTTCTATTGTGCAGTCATCCTTAATGATAGTGACCTTACAAAGGTGGTAATTTTTGACAATAGAGGCTTAGTTTTACACTAGTGGCCTAGTTTAACAAAAACAGACTGCCTAAAAGTATAGTATGACATTATCACATCAATAGCGGCAAAACTAGAGAATTATTTCTATTGTTAAAGTTAACATTGAACATTAATTATAAAAATGAAAAGTCAAAAACATAAATGGAAAGCATGTGTACTGCAATCCCTACACTGATTAGCCACTAGAATTGATGGATTGTGTCTACTCAGTGTTGTGCACTTGAAAATATTACCATTTTGAATGCATGTTTGTAGCTCGGGATCGTTAGAGGGCTAAAATATCTCAAAGAAAAGTGTGGAAATGAGGGATAAACGAACCCTAATTTTACCCTTGGGAACCATCCTATGTCAAGTTTTGAGCACCCTGGATCATTTTAAACCTTAAACATGACCCCTAAGGCCTAATTTTTCATCCTCTATGCATCTGAACTACTCCTAAACCTTATTGCAAGTTTGACCTAAAAATATAATTTATTTTGGCTAACCTCTCGAGGCAGTAGCCTAGCATCTTATCATCCTTCCGCTGGCTATCGAGGCACAATGGGGCATATTAAAATTTTGGAATTGTGATCTTTACCATCAAATTCTTTGAAACAACACAACTAGTACATTATGTCAAAGAGAGGAAAAATATAGACATGTCAAAATTCCTTAATGCATATCACACATCCTGAATTGCATTTTTCCATCATCGACACCATTTTCATTATTATCCTTGCATTTCACATCATTTTCACCATTTAACCCTATTTTCCTCTATTAATCGAATAATCTTGAACTATTTAATTAATTCATCATTTCATCACTAATTTCCTCCTTATCCACCTAATTGAATAATTTATAATTATTTAATGACCATCATCTAACATTTCCTCTAATCCCACATAATTAAATAATCTTAATTATTTAATTATCCCATTTTTTAATCTTCTTGTCACATGATTAAATAATTCCTAATTATTTAATTATCTAATTTTCCCTCCACAAAGTATATTCCCATGGAATATTCCTTTTCAAAATATCCTAACTAACTTGTCTCAACTATTTATAGCCCTTGATCTTGAAATCAATCTCCACCATTGATTCAAAATATCCTAACGATTTTGCTAAATTGGTGGAGCTATCTCTATTTATAACTAATCATGTTCTCTCATCTTCCTTAATTCACTCTCATTTGTGGGTGTTGAGGATCAATCTCAACCCTTCTTTGTGGGGTTTCAAACTCAATCCTATCCTTTGATCTATTTCTCAAAATTTCTAAAATAACCCTCACCCCTCTCATAAATCATCTAGAGAATTTGCAAGTAGATCATTCCCTTTTTATACTTGAGCAAATTTGAGAGCACGGATATTTTCATCTAGATCATCATTCACCATCAAGATTTTTCAATAATGGGGGATTTGTTTTTGATCAATCCAACATATCTTTCAACAAAAATACACTCCACCTTGCGATGGTAAGAATGTTTAGTTTTGAATTCATTTGTTTTGATTGTTTGATCTAACTCTTGTTTGTTGAATTCATAGCTTACAATTGCATTTCAATGGTAAGTGGGTCTAATCCTTTGGTTTTGAATTGATTTTTTGAATCATTGATACTAACCGTCTCCACTTTTTACCCCTTACACTAACTTTTTGTATACCCTAGTTAGAAAGAATTAAAAAAACACATCAAACAAGACTTATTCCAAAAGCTAAAAAATATACCATTTTGATTGTTCTCCTCCTCTCAACCCAACACCCACTCATCCTTGTCTCAAGAATTCAATACTTTACCCTCTCCTTCATTTTTCCTCCAATTATTACTACTTTTATTCTTGCTAAATCCATTCTTAAAAATAATCCCTCTATTTCACTAAAACACCAAAAGCTCAAACACCTATTTAACAACCTATTAAATTAAGAAATAAAAATAATCTCAAAAATATAATTCTTCCTCCCCACATTCCCTCAAAATATTTGAATACATTTAAAATCACCCTTCCTAAACAAAAAACCTCTCCCAATTCTATAAATACTAACCCTAAACCTCAACATTCTTTCACTACTTTTATACCTATTCTACCCATGGTCATCATCATCATTGAATAGGAGGCCAAGCCTAAACAAGTTTGAATTTTCAAACGCAAAATGCATTTTCTTAAATAAGGTGAAAAATGGGTGCTTTATGGCCTAGGTCATATAACACCATTCTTTTCCAACTATCATTCAAGAATTCCCTAGGATCCCAAATTGGATTGAATATCAACACAAAGGTGAGTCAATTCTCAACAAGGAAGACCTATGAGAGGGGTTCTTTAGGCTTTGAAGGTTTCGCCACCAAGCAAAAGCTTGGAAAAGACAACTTAACATTCAACTCACAAAACCTAGTAATGCAAGCCAAATGATGAATGCAAATGACAAAATTAAGTAACAACAAGTTAGGATGTATGTATTTGGCAAGTCTGGAAATGTGATGAGGATTCTAGAAATACAAAAAAACTATCAAAATATGCTGGGGAGGACTAAGATGCCCTTAATATCAACTTAGTCCCGACTTGAATTTCTAAAATCTCTTAATGTGATCTTGAGATCTAAGGTTTCCACTTCCTTCTTCACCAAATCTTCAGATGTGAACCTATAAATAACCTGGAAAACAAAGGAAAGTTGATTGATTGCTTATGGGGGTTTTCCTTGGTCAAACTCCTTGTTTGGTAATAAAACTTTGATGGAAATGCATAGATCTGAAAATAGAAATGTGTGTGAGCCTTAATCTTAAGTGTGTCTAAGATTATGCAAGCGAGAACATGGAGAAACCCTATTCAAATGTGTTAGAATAGAATTCCTAAGATGCAAATGAAAATGAACTACAAAGGAGATCTCAAATCACCCTAATAAGCCATAAACATGAAATGCACATTCCTTAAAGGTAGAAAGCAGAACAACAATGGAAGATGGAATCACTCAAGAAACAAGTCCTTAGGATTGGAAGTATGGCTAGTTGCATCCCCAACCTAGAATCTCTCATGATCATCCATAGCCATCCATCATTAGTCTTTGATAATGCTAAATCTTGACTTGAAAATGCACTTGAAAAACCTACAAAAACATAATAAAAGGCTGCTCCAAGACTTCAATTCCTTGCTTGTCACTTAGCTACCTCTTACCTACTTAGGTAAAAAATGGGTGTGAATCTTACTTTTATAGGCATTCCTATCTAACAACTTGACTATTAGATCCCAAAGGCCGACAAAATGACAAATTAAATCAAATATTTTCATTTCCCACTCGATTAATTCTTGAAAATAAAGCCCTTAGGACTAAGACTCTCTAGGTGGCAGCTTGGGCCCACTAAGGGTGACTAAGACACCACCAAGGGCGTCCTAGTCCCACCAAGCTTATTTTGCAATTTTAAAAGGTGGTTTGCGAAGATAAAAGGTTGTTTGTGGATTTTGGTTAGGTTTACAGTTGAAATAAGCCTTGAGATGCACAACAAGGGTCTTAGGGGCCCATAATAAGTGACCTAAAGGGAATTTAATGCAAAGGGTGCCAAAATAGGTCCAAATTAAATGTGAAAATGCAACGGTATGCATTTTTCTACACTACAATTCCTATAATTTCAATTAGCTTTACCCTATGGCTCATGTGATTAATGTATTTAGGTTCCTCTTTCTATTTTTTCATATCTCCATGAATGATGCAAAGTCAACTTTGTTGGTCTATGTTGACATTTAATAATTATGAATGAAATGTAATTGCTCATTTCCCATTTCTCATGTTATATTTAATCTACTTGGTGTTTTCCTATTTTGGTTTATAATTCATTCTTCTCTATGTTGCACTTATTTCATCGTGTGCATTCCTTTTATGAATTGGGGATGATATAGAGTATCATAGTGGTTTGAATCCACTCCTCTAATGATGACCCCAAAACACAATTTCCTTTGTTGTGTGGTTCCTAATTTCATTATTTTGTCTCTCCTTCCCAAAATAAATGTATGTTAAGGATTACACCTTTTAAAAAAAAAGACTTTTGTGAATTTGTTACAATACTAATCACACTCCATGATCCATGATGTAAACTTGACCAATTTAATGTAGTTATATATATATATATATATATCATACCTTTACAACTCATTTTTTGTATAGAAGTTCTTACTCTATTTTACATAAAAATGAAATAACACTTATTTTTATGTTAAAATTCACACCACCACTGATTTTTTTATGAAAATTTTACACTATACTATTAATATTATTATATATAAATTATTTAAAAAAATTTGAATTATATTAATTATTGAAAACATAAAATAATTATATATAAATTATGTTTAAAAAATGAATAATATTTAATTATTAAAGATATAAAGTGGAAAAATATCTTTCCTAAATGATGTGAAATAAATTTTAAAAAAATGCATGGTAAACACTTCCCACTTTCCCCACTTCTTCCTCACACCGATTTTCTACAATTTTTAAATATGAATGAAGTGAAATGCAAAAACAGTGTCTCAGTTTTCTACCGCGTGATTGACTAGAAATAACACAGTTATTCCATTTTCCACAACTTTCTTCCGATTTTCCGCAACTCAAATTTGAACAGTTTTCTTTCGCGTCGTCGACAAGCGGGAACACTCATTTTTCTTTGACGTGATTGACCAGCGATAACACTCAGTTTTCTTTCGCGTGATTGACCAGCGACGGCAACACTATACAAGCGCGGAATTATCAGGAATGTGAGATATCCATTTTCCACAACTTTCTCTGGCGCGATAGACCAGCGATAACACGCAGTTATTCGCGCGGAATGGAGTCGAAGAACAAGATTAAATGAATGCAACGTCACGGCGTTGACGTAAATATACTTCTACTGCCCATCAGTTCATAAATAGGTACCTAGGTATTCTGTGAGGTTACTTTCTTTTGTTGTACTGACTTCAAACTTGTCATGTGCCTTCTATGCGCGTATTCCTCCACCTGCCCCGCTGAAAATGACAGTAAATTAGAGAACGTAAATCATTCGTTTTGTTGACATTGCTGTCGAAAAAACTTTATTTCCCTTTCTACTGATTTCGAAAATCAATGATAGATTTTTAAAAATGATTGAAAAGCATTATAGTACAGATTTAATTGATTTTTATCATGTGAATTTCATTTTCTTCACAAATGTTGTTTTCTTTGATCTTTTCTTCCTTCATAAAACTTGTTGCATGACAGCTGTTTTCTCTTCGCACTTTCTAATGTCCAGAGCATTGATAGAAATTTTGAGAATGACTGCCTACGTGACAACATGCCTGAAATTTAATGGTTTGTGCGACTGTTTTTTAATTTTACGTCTTCTATAACATTTTTAAACTTTATTAGACTTATAATTTGCGCTGCTATATTTTTATTAAATTCTATGTATGACATTTTAAATTATTATAGATAAATTATATTCTAATTATAGTAGTGATATATATAAGATATATTTTAAAATAGAAATCAATTTATAAAAAGTAATTATATATAAAATCTGATATAAAGTTATATTTATATTTGATTTTATATAATTATTTTTTATGAAGTGTTTTATATGTAAACATATATCTTATATTAATTATGCTGAAGGCATTCCTTATGTGAAATGGACAATCTATTTGAATGTCTATATGAAATGGACATTTTTCTTGTTATTCTCTATTTTTATTTTTAAAATGATTTAACAATTTAAAAATAAGTTTTTTGTTTTAAAAACAAAGAAAAGAAAAGAAGTTGATAAGATTGAAATGAAAAATAGAATTATGTTTCATTAATATTTCAATTCTAATAAATTTCTCTATTTTTTCTTTTAAAATGATTTAACAATTTAAACATGTGTTTTTTATTATGCCGAAAGGCGTTATACAGTGAAAGCACTGTGTAAACTTTTTGAAGTTGCATTTAAAATGACAACCAAGTGGAAGTCATGGATGCCAAAAATCAGACGCTAGAAAATGCTTTTGCCGTTAGGTTTTTCGTTTTACCCGACTGGTAACTATTTTCTTAGGGTTTTGTTTGCTTTCGTTGGGTTTTCATTTTTTTTTTGTTTCTTATTTACAGATTGGGACTCTGCAAGCTCTTCAGGCAGTGACTCTGACCTATCGAAATCACCATCCCCAAATGTCGTTCCTAAGGTATGATAATATGAGGTTGTTTGGTTTTTGAATTCTGTTATGTCACAAACATCCTATGTGAAATGGTTTATTTGGTTACCACTTTGATATAAAGCGCTTTTACAGATTCCGAGTTACTTAAATGTGGCATAACATGAATGTAACATGGTAAATTTTCCTATGTGTTGTCATCAATTCAATTGCAGGAGCTAATGGAAAAGTTGTAGAATGCAATCAAAGAACTAGCCCTAGCATGGAAACCCATGGTGCAAAAAGTGTGTTCTCTCTTTAGGTTCTTACTATACTCGGATTTAGGTATAATATTCACTGTGACATTCTAATCTTAAGTTTCACATGTAAAATTGCATTGCCGAACCTATGCTCAATTTTGAGTGCTTTTATTTAGTCAAAATATCTGATTTTGCAAGAGCCATGAGTGAGTTGGATGAGGAGAATGTTAACTCAAAGCCGAAATCTGCCGTTGAAATATAACATCATCAAGAAGGTATGGTTTAGCACGTGTCAAGTAAAATGGTGGAAAGTTTTAAAATTCATGTCACTCTAGTGCCTTACCTTGCAATATGGTCATTTGATAGGGGAGAGTGCTCCATCTCAGAGGCAGGTCTCCCTAGACAAGCTATAGCATGTTGCCTTGTTAAGGAGTTATTTTGCTGAAACAATCTTGAAAGCTCAAGAGAAAACCCTTAACCAGGTTGGTTGACAGACTTGGGAATTGGGTGGGTGAGTGGTAGCATAGCCACTATTTGGGAAATCCATTATTCCATTCATGTGTTGGATATTTGTGTCCATATAGAGGTTGAATGTTCTTTCTGAGAGTAGGTTGCTTCTGAAGAAACAAAATGATTGTTTATGAAATTTCCTATCCATCAGGGTGATAGGGGAGATCCAGAGAAACTGAGGCATGAGAGGGAAGAAATCGAGAGAAGACAACAAGAAGGTAACTATTTGTGGTGTGTCACCATAGTGTCCATGCAGGCCGGTTAATATTTTTCCTATTTTGCCTTCTGATTTTAGTTTTAGTTAGGTACTATGTTTATTGCTATGTTTTTTGATATATTCTAGAGAAAGCAAGGCTTCAAGCATAAGAAAAAGCTGCCAAACTGGCTAGAATGCAAGTTGAAGTAGAGGTTGCAGCTGAAGCAAAATAGAAGCTGGAATTTGAATGTGAGGCTGCATGGTTGGCTTTACAATAGGTAATGTTGTTGAGATCTTTGTGTTCAAGTATCTTCATCACACATTCTGCTAAAAGAGTCCAAATTTTTAAATTGAAAACAAATCTTGACATTGAAGAATTGATAATCTCCTTTTATTGCTTTATTAACCAATGGCAGATGGAGAAAACTGTAGAAATTGATGAGAACTCTAAAATTCTAAAAGATCTGGATATGCTCAGAACTTCACAAAATGATCATGTTGTTAGTCTTGGGGATGAGACTAGTCCTAGCCGCTCTTAAGGTGGGTTGTCATCCTTTCCACTGTATGGAGGGAATCCCTTGGGGAAATTGGGATTGTTTATGAAAATGGATGATGAAGAAGAGGAAGAGGCAGTGGCCCATTCCGCACCTGCAAATGGTGATGTTGAGGAAGGAGAGATAGATGAGGAAGTACTGTAGTGAGCTGTATATTATTTTATTGCTTTATTCTTTTGTGAGAGGTTAATGGGATTTGGATCTCCTAAGCCCCTTCTAAGGCCCTGAAGCATTCATTGTGGAATTTTGGAGTGAGGATGACCTGACAAGTTGCTATGGGAAAGTGTGTTATGTGTATTGATTGCATAATGTATCAAGATTTTGTTCTGTTACTCTTAATGTTTTAATGGGGAATGGAAAAATAGAAAGACATTCCACACTTGGCCATATTGTTTGGGTCTTTGGAAGAAGTCCATGTTACCAAAATCACTCTGATAGTATCAAAATTTTGGTTAGATAAACTAGTGAAAAGAATGAAAGAAAAATTTGTTGGTATCAGGTGGGAGTTTGTCACACTTGGGCAATGGCTACCCAGCCCCTAGAATGCACCAGGCATGGATAGCCATCCCATACATCATAACTTTAGTTTATTGCTTTTTAGACACTTAACTCACCATCAGACTTGAGTTCCCTGTAACATTGTTTCAAAAACATAAAATTGCAGTTTCACATGGAAAAAGCAAATTCTTTGAGATAGCGTGCAGCAATTTATTTGTTTTTTTTCTTTTTGTTTTAATCGCTCACAACAATTCCAGCTAGGATGGTATGATTTTTTTTTTTCTTGGTTTATTTTATGCTCGGAAAAATGTTATCTATTTTTTTATGTTATGTGGCACAGTGGTAGATTATAGAATATTAAGTATTTTAAAATAACATTTATCTAATATTCATATATTATATTTATTAAAATTTAAAGTAGGTTATATTTTCAATTTTAATTAATTAATATATTTCAATTTATGACTAGTAAATTGTATCATTTTTTTAGAAGGATTTTTTTTAAAGATTCTTTTTTAGATGTGTTTTATTTTAATTTATAATTTTAAAGTATTTATATAAATCTCAAAACTAAGTTTGTGACCTTGAGGGGTTGAATGTAGAAGGGAAGTTGCAAGAATGTTTCATATTCTCATGTTACATATTTTCTAGCTATATTGTTCCACTTGATCAAATACTTGGTAATCTCTCATTTTGATAATCTATTCTTTTTTGTATAAATGATTACCCCTTGAGATTTGTAGTAAATAAAAATATTCAATAATGTTGCCAATTTAAAGAAGATTTATAAAATATGTTTTTTTTCTTATATTAGTATCAAATTGTTTGATGATGAGATTCATTACACTATGCTTGAAAAATAACATTTAACTTATATTTTTACTATCCAAAAGACTTATCGCTATTTACTTCATGTTAAGAACCATAATATTGTGAAATTTTATCCCCTTAAATTACTTATGTCTAAAATTTACTTATCCAAATTCCTTGCTAAGTGGGTGATACTACATTTGGAGTTTGCACTAAATTTAATTTGGACCAATTGTTGTACTATTCTTCCATTCCCTATTAATTGGTGGCATGAGATAGTAGATTAATAAGATTATTTACAAGTTCAAATGTTTTTCTAGAGTGATTTAGAGGAAGATAGTGTTAGCATGTTGATTTTATTTTTTATTGAAGATTAAAACATACATTTCTTCTTTCTCATGGAGATTTTTCCTAAAAGATAGTGTTAGCATGTTGATTTTATTTTTTATTGAAGATTAAAACATACGTTTCTTCTTTCTCATGGAGATTTTTCCTAAAAGGATTTCTTTACATATATCTTATGTTCATATTTTTTTATGATTTAATTCCTTTTTTTATCTTATACAATCAAATAATCATCATATGGTGATCATTGATAATAAAAACATATTGTTTAGATTTTCATATACATGTAATAGTTCTATAATCTAAAGACCACATTAAAGATTTAGTTTGTAATTACAATCATGTTATGATGAAGTGTAACACCTCAGCTAATAAGGATTGCAAATGTAAGTATTTTGGTTGTGGGAGGGGGTCCCGATTCTATTTCTACTTAGAATAAAGTGCACCAATGATTAAAGAAAAATGAAGACAAATAGTTTTGCGAAAAAGATGAAGAAAGCATAGGAAAATAGTGACAGTTGTATAAATATTCTAAATTGAAGTGGGATACCCAATAAAATGGGTTGGAAGAGGTGCAATCATTAGGAAATGACTACCCAGCCCCTAGAATGCACCAGGCATGGATAGTCATCCCATACATCCTAACTCTAGTTTTATTACAGACAGTTGTAAATCATTTGATGCTTCTGATGGTAACTTTGAAGAAGATGATTATTTGAAGTCAGTACTCTAAGATTTACCAACTAGAGTAGATCAAAAACATATTTTTAGTCAATGTTTTAAGAGATTTAGAAAATATCTCCAAACATCTCTTGCTTCTTCCAAACTTACACCGATCCTTGGCTTGGAGGATATGCCTATGAAATGAATATCACCATGGTTTAGCCCAATAAAAATGCGTAAACACCATTTTATTCATCAAAGAGGCAATAATGCTCATCAAGAGTTGAATGAAAGAGTTGAGGAGCATGAAGCATTTTAGTTCCCCTCCATAGGTGGTAGGAAACAAAAGAAGAAAAAGGTCTCCAATCATTCAAGCATAACAATACAAGAAGAAAGGGTTATCATCAAGAAACAACAAAGTGAGTTAGTTTAATCAAAACTATTTTAGTATTTTTCAGTGCAATAATTATTTCTCTTACATCACATATTAAGAATATGTCATTGTAGGTTTGCATGATCAAGAGAATAATCAAAGATGTCGATTTACCTTCTCTATTGATTTAGACCAAACAACAATCGATGAAATGCAAATTATTGATGGTAATTTTCTTTCAATTATTAAATTTATTCATTCATTAAATGACATATTTCCCAATTCCTATTTCTAACCATTTTTCTATACTTAATCAAATAAATAGCAAATACAATTTGTGATCAACCATCAATGCTTAGTGTTATACCTAGTCAAACATTTCAAAAAACCATTTCAAGTAATTTAGAATTTAAGATTATTTTGATTAAGTATATATTGTATTGTTACACTTAATGTTTTATCTATGCTGATTTATTGAATATATGTATGTCATTTCAAATTTAGATGATCAACAAAACAATGGGAAACATAGGTTACCATTTTCTACTGATCTTAACAAAACACCAACAACAATGGTTGCAATACATGCTAGAGATGGTAAATAAATATGAAATGGTTTTCTAACATTTCTTTTATGTTTAATTGTTAAATCAATTTAATAACTAAACTATGTAATTCTACAGGTTTTGATGACATTACAATGGAGGATCATGTTCAACGCTATTCTCGATAATCAATGCAGTTTATTATACTTTCAAATTATATTGTATATTTACAAAACTGGCTTATTGGCCTAATTATAAGAAATATATTGGTATATGTTCATGAAAAAAAGTATGATCTTGTATAAAGTTAGGCTTGATCCCATAGAATTAATCAATTTAGTGTTTCATGCATTCACCTAATTTTCTTATTTATCACACTTATTCATACACCTACTTCTATATAACTATTAGCCACTTATATTTAATCATTTAGGTTTTAGAAGCATATGAGGTAATTGGTATGATCTTGTGCAAAGTTAGGTTAGATGCTTCATGTGTTTCTTGTAATATTTAGGTTTCAGAAGAGTATCAAGTAATTGGTTGAATATGTAATTGCTTACACATTTTATTCAAAATCCACAAGTAATAAAGATGATGTTACATGATAATACTAATAGTTTAACATGCCAATGATTTAAAGAAAAATACTTCTCATATTAGGCATCTTATAGAAAATAGATCAAAATATCAAACTCAACTTATGAAAAACACACATTAAAGTGATGATTTTTTAAAAAAAAAAGCCAAATTGAGAGCATGAAAAGATAAACAACATAGATTAATCATGCACAAAAAAATTAAGAAAAACTAAAACATATGGTATAAAATTGATAAGGAGTGTTTTGTTGGAAAAATTAGAAGTTATAATATCTAAGTAGTTAATGAAGAAAATATATCATTGATTGATAGGGCAATGCTATTGAGGAATGATGTAGTTGTACAATAGTGGCAACCCTTTATCACAATATGGTGGCCAAAGTATTAATATAAAAGTTATAAGAAATTGATGAAGGAAATTGAATTTATAAAATGGAAAATGAGCTGGAAAATAAATCAAGGTATTGAATGGATGAATATACTTATAGATAATAGCTCTAACATTGAGTAAGTTAAGAGAATGATTTTTTTGAATACTATGTATTTGGATAGATAAATATGTAAAATTAGATAAAATGTTGAGGATTTTTAGATAATCATTTGTATAAAGATAAAAATAAAAAAATAAAAATTTGAACCAAAAATAATGAAGTTTTCTATGCAATATAATGTCTGTGGTCCCATTGACTACAATTTGTTGATAAGAATAATCAACCCTTATGGTAGACTATATAGCTAACTATTCAAAGACATAAGTAATTGTTCTAGGTATAAGAAATTACTTTAAAAGTTGCGTCAAGCATGGGGCAAGCCAATTTGTGGTTGAGGAGCTATAGTAGTTTTTCCAATACTAGAGTAAACAACCAAAGTTATTGGAGGCTAGCTATTGGCTACTAATTCCTCTTTATTAAATTAAATTTGTAAGCTATTTACATGTATTTTTCAAAATTTCTTAATATTATTTGATCCAAAATTATGGGGTCCAAAAGAGTAAATTTTAAACTTAATATTTTCTTCTCGTAACTAAATAGTAAGGCATGCTATTACACATATTCTAGTAAATCAATATATAATACAAAAATAATCAACTTCTTTATCACTAACAAAATCATCTCCTTCCATAAATTTTATTTTCTTGTATCTTAAATTTGCATTTCTCACTATTTATCTTAATACAAGTCTTCAAATCCTAACCACCTCAGATCATGTCCCATGCTTCTAAACTTTCTTCTTTAATCTTGTTTATTTTCCCTTATTACATTTGTTTAATAAGGGGACATTGATCTAAGGGCAATTAAAGCGACTTAAAGCAAAGTTGAGAAGAATAATGAACATGAGTCAAGCAAGCATTGGAGTTACAAGATATGATGCTTATTTATTGAATTCTTTTATTGCATATGCACTTCATTATTGATTTGGGGATCTTGGCATAACTAGACAATTTTGTGGTTATTGCTATTGTTATGCTTTCTTTAATCCTATTTATTTTCCCTTATTACAGACCTAAAAAGGACTACATAGATGCCCAAAAGAGAGAGAAAAAATAACTCTATCCACTAGTGTAGCTCTTCAATTATTCTTCACACTATTGAGTACCATAATTGTTTAGGTCTAAAAAAAAGAAATTTCCAAGAAAATCATGATCTCCATAACAATGTTATGAAGTGATTATTTATGTAGCTACATGGTTAAGGATGTTTCGATGTTTTTCAAACTATTATCAATATAATCAACATTTTAATATTTTGGTCAAGCTTGCAATATTTCATCCATTTTTGGGAATCAAACAAGTTGAGCAAAAGGCATACAACCTTATATACATTCTAATTTTTCTTAATAAAAAATAAAATTATTCATACAAATAAAAGTTAGTACTTGTTAATGGTTAGCTAAGATTCACAATCTCTATGTTGATTGTCACAAATAAAGATAGTTTTAAAATTATAGTTTAAATAACTATTTAAATTCAATTATCATTTGGAGTTGATAAAGACACACACACACACACACACATATATATATATATTAAAAGTAATTATTAAATTTGTTAGTTTTAAAATTTATTATTTATATATATTTATAATATTTTCAATTTAAATTATAAAACATGGCTTAAATGTAAAAAAAAGAGTTTACCAAATTTGTATAATATAATTAATGTATACAAAATTTATAACTAATAAAAGTAAAATATATAATATATATAGTATTTCATTTGTAAAAAAAATTGAAATGAAAAAAAATTGATAAAATAAGTTTCTTCATTATTATGTAAAAATCCGATTGTTCATAATACAATAATAAAAATTCTTAATTAATCTTTATATATGTACAAATATTAATATAGACACATCAAAAATTAGTTTTGAGATTTATATAAATACTTTAAAATTATAAATTAAAATAAAACACATCTAAAAAAAATCTTTTAAAAAAATTACACAATTTACTAATCATAAATTTAAATATATTAATTAATTAAAATTGAAAATATAACCTACTTTAAATTTTAATAAATATAATATATGAATATTAGATAAATGTTATTTTAAAATACTTAATATTCTATAATCTACTACTGTACCACATAACATAAAAAATAGACAACATTCTTGGCAGAATAAAATAAACCAAGAAAATAAAAAAAATCATACCATCCTAGCTGGAATTGCTACCAGCTATTAAAACAAAAAGAAAAAAAACAAATAAATTGCTGCACGCTATCTCAAAGAATTTGCTTTTTCCATGTGAAACTGCAGTTTTATGTTTTTGAAACGATGCTATAGGGAACTCGAGTCTGACGGTGAGTTAAGTGTCTGAAAAGCAATAAACTAAAGTTGTATGAGATGGCTATCCATGCCCGGTGCATTCTAGGGGCTGGGTAGCCGTTGCCGTCACACTTGTTATGCATGTCAATTTCATCCATGCCATTTAAGCAAGTTTTACGACATTTTGTTTTATTTGAGTTTTTTTTGGATTCTAAATTTCAAAAGATATGCAGAAAAGCAAAATTTATGGATACATTGCTTTTGACTAGCAAACAAAAGATCAGTTGCGGGTGTATCTCTTAATGTTTCGTGGGAGAATTTGAGTCTTGATGATATGACTAAAATGATCAAAAATGATCTTTTCTAAACAATGTTGATATGCTGGATTTAAATATTGTAAATAGAATTTTGAGATAAGTGGAATTGACTTGTAAGTTTGTAACCCTTTTTCCCTGTTGAAAGGGTCCAACAGAGGCCTGAAAAAACTCTTGTGAAATTTAACTTACTATTCAGGCCTGAAAAAACTTGTGTGAAATTTAACTTGCTATGCAGGCCTTAAAAAACTTGTGTGAAATTTAACTTGCTATTCAATCAGACCAAAAACACACTTCTCAGCAAATGCTGAACTAACCACTCTCAAAAAGAAAAAATAATTGCAACTGTCAAACAGGTAAAAATGAGCAATAGAAGGTTGGAAATGTAATGGCGGTCCTGTAGAATACATTGGATAGGCTTGTTGTCATTTGATAAACTATATGCACCTTACACATGAAAAGATGGTAAACAGTAAAAGCACAGCACAGTAAAAAAATTGTATTGGAGAAGAGTGAATCAGTAAAAGCACAACATTGGACTAGAAACTTTCAGGGACGATAACTATCTAATTGTTTATCTTTATTTCCTTTCTTTTTCTCCTTTGTGCAGAAGTCATTTGCGAAAGCTAAGATCTCAATCTATTCACCGCCTCCCTGGAAATCTTAGCTTGTCTAATTTGGTTGCAGACTCTTTTCTGCATTTCTGCTACTGTTCAACAGCTCCTAGCAGAAATTGGTTAAATAAACTAAGTTGATATGGTTCACAACTCCTTTTGGTGCTTTCTGTGATTCTTAAGCCTGTCTATCGAAGGGATTGAAAGGATTCCTATAGCTTTACTGCAAGGGTGTTGGATGGTTTTTCCTCTTTTAAGGCTAATAAAAGTCACGTCATGTTTTCAATAGTATTCTTGTTTACTACTATACAATCTTAATCTTATCCCAAATTTCAAAACTAAAAGTATTATAATTTCTTGTTGCAAATATACCAACCATTTTCAAACATAATGTCTCCTGCCGTGAGAACACACAATTCTGTTATGCATTTTGCCCAATAAAATGATGTTGCCAGAAGCAACAGGGGAATATTAGAGATTGAAAAGACATACTCATGGTTAAAAATTTATGGAATCATTTGAGAGTGATATCGTGGTGAGGATTGTTCATCGATTTTTGGTTTATGTCTAGATTTTGATATAAAGGATTTTAAATTTTTATTGCCCCATAGCGGTGATAATAATTTGCCTAATCATGATCTATGGTCTTTGCATTTTTTAGTTTTTAGAGCGTAAAATTAGGTGCGAGTTCTGACGTATGCTTATTTTGAATATTGTTCCAATTGCATATGCTAACTTCAATACAATTCTAGAGGAATTTATGGATGGATGATATATATATATATATAACGCTTGCTTTAAATTTGCAACAATGATGAAGTGATTGACCTGGAGATGTCATGTAAGATTTATATATCAAGTCATTGGTTTAACGTTGAAAACCTTTCTAGGAAGGAAAATGTCATTACCTATTGTGCCTTTTTGGGTTCACATAAAATTCATGTGAATAAGGGTTACTTTTTTTGGTGGTTGAGTTTTTCCTCTGCGGCTACAATTTATAGGTGTCTTTGGGTGTGTTTGTTTGGCTTTGAGTTCAATTGATTAAAAATAGGTGTCTTGAGAAGGATATCTCTTCGTGTACTTTACATATATTTTTAAAATATAAATATGCTAGTTTTACAAAGAAAGAAAGAAAAGAAAAGAATTTGGTAAGATTGAAATGAAAAGGATAATTATATTTTATTAATATTTTAATCCTAATAAATTTCAAATTAATTTTACTTTTTTTATTTAATTACTTATTAACATAATAAGTTTATTGTTTATTATTAATTTTCAAAAATTATTATAATTTTTATTAATATTTGCATTTTCATATATTTTGACTTTGCATTAAATCTATTCTATTTTAATTTTTAATGTATAATTAAGTTCTAAAATTATTTTAATTATTTATCTTTTTATGAAAGTACAAAATATAATTAATAATTATTAGAATTAATTTAATTTACAATTATTTATCTTATAAAAATTTTAATTATTGTAGAATAATTATATTTTGAATTTTAATTTAATTTATATAATAAAATAAATTTAAAACATAAAATTTAAATTAAATTTTATAGAGAGAAACTAACTTTTGATAAGTTTCCAATAATCCAAGGATAGCACATGTACCTAAGGAATTAAGCTCAAGGTAGCATGTCATTTGTTTAAGGATATAATAATTCACCTTTACGGCCTCTTCAATGTACCCATTGCACACTTAATGAAGAAAATAGATAGAGAGAATAGAGAGGGATTGAAGGGGGAGGGAGATAGAGATAAGATATAGAGGGGCAAAGGGAGAAAAGAAAGCGAAAGGAAGAGATAAATAGAGGTAGATATAGGGATATATAGGGAGAGAGATGGGAACAAAAAGAGAAAGATAGTTCTTTATATCACTGTCTCCCTCTCTATCTCTATCTTTCTAATTATCTCTCAAACTGTATCTTCCTCTCTCTCCCTCTTTCTCTCTATATTTGTTTTCCCTTCTATCTTTCTCTCTTTTCCTCTCTTTCTTTCCCTCTCCCTTACTCTATTTTTCTATCCCTATTTATCTCCCCACCTCTCTCCCCCTCTCTCTCTTTATCTCCCTCTATATATCACTTCCTATCTCTAAATATTTAATTCCTTCATCTGTCCCTCTCCCATTCTCTCTCTTTATCTCTCCCTCTTTCGATCTATATTTCTCCCTCTCTCTTCTCTCCCTCCATCTCTCCCTCTCTCTCCCTCTCTGTGAATCAATCCCAACCTCCATCTCTATCTCTATCTCTAGATTTTATCTTCCTCTTTATCTTTCTCCCCAATATTTATCACCTTACATCTTCCTTCATCTCTCTTCCCCTATCTTTGTCAATATATGTACCTCTATATCTCCCTCTTTCTATCTCTATATCTCCCTCTCTCCCTATTGCTCCCTCTTTTTTTATCTCTACTTCTCTATCCCCTCTCTATTTCTTTTCATCTCTCTCTCTCTCTATCTACTTATATCGCTTTCTCATCTCTATCTCTACCTCCATATTTCTCTCACATGCACACATTCCTCATTTCCCCCTCCTTATATCTATCTCTATATCTCTCACTCACACACACTCCCTATTTTTTCCTCTTTATCTCTATCTCTATCTGTATCTCTCCCCCTCTCTCTACTTTCTCCCTCTCTGATCACTTGTCTCTATCATCTACTTTATCTCTTACTCTTTTCCCCTCTATCTCTATCTTTGCATCTCTCCTTCTTTCTATCTCTATCTGTTCTTCTCCCTCCCTCTCTCCCTATCACTCCCTCTTTCTATAACTCTCTACTTCTCTCTCCTCTCTATATCTCTACCCATCTATTCCTCCTTCCCTCCCTTCCTATCCCCTATCTATCTCTTTATTTCTACCTCTCTCTTATCTCTCCCCCTCTCTATCCCTTTATTTATCTCTCCATCTCTATTCGTCTGGCAGGATAGACCAGCGAAAACACTCAGTTATTCGCGCGGACTGGACTAGAAGATCAAAATTAAATGAATGCAACGTGTAAATATACTTCCACTGCCCATCAGTTCATAAATAAGTAGGTATTCTGTGTGGTTACTTTCTTTTTTGTTAGACTGACTTGAAACTTGTCATGTGCCTTCTTTGTGCATATTCCCCCCCCCTACCCCGCTGAAAATGATAGTAAATTAGAGAACGTAAATCACTCGTTGTGTTGACATCGTTGTCGAAAAAACTTTATGTCCATTTCTACTGATTTCGAAAATCAATGATAGATTTTATAAAAATGATTGAAAAGCATTATAGTACAGATTAAATTGATTTTTATCATGTGAATTTCATTTTCTTCACAAATGTTGTTTTCTTTTATCTTTTCTTCCTTCATAAAAGTTGTTGCATGACAGCTGTTTTCTCTTCGCACTGTCAAATGTCTAGAGCATTGATGGAAATTTTGAGAATGACTGCCTAAGTGGCAACATGCCTGAATTTCAATGGCTTGTGCGACTATTTTTAAATTTTATATCTTTTATAATATTTTTAAATTTTATTAGAATTATAATTTGATATGCTATATTTTTATTAAATTCTATGTATGGCATTTTAAATTATTAATAAATTATAAACAAAATTTATAGATAAATTATATTCTAATTTATAATATTGATATATATCATTTGATAAATAGTAGATATATCTTATTAATAATCCATATAAAATATGAGTTTATAAGATATGTGTTTTTGATTAAGAAAAGTAAGTTTTGAAGGGGGATCCCAAAACCTTTTACAACGGAGAGAAGCTACCAAAAAAATTGAAGCAATAAGACCCACAACCCACATAAAATAAAAAGATGACTAAAAATAAAACCAAAGAACTCATCAGCAGCCCTACAATGAAACATCAACAACAAGGCTGAACAATAAAAAAAAATGAAAAAACTACCTTATTTTATCAAGAACATTTGCCGAGGCCATACTTTTAGCAATGACGCCCTCGTGCATCTTGACCACATCCTTCAGATCCTCAAACGAAATGGCAACCCTTTTCTTAGTCTTGCTCCTTGTTCTCAAGCACAAACCGACCTCCAAATTCTTCTCTACATTGGGGCCAATATCCTCAATCTTCTCCTCCAAATTCATTGAGTTAACTTCCTCAATGACCCTCTCATATTCTTCCAGATCTAGAGACTTTCTAGTCCACTTTATAGTTTTCTCATTTAAAATAGAGAGACCCTTAGTAGTAGATTTCAAGAACTTGTTACTAATACTAACAACAGTTTGCAAATAATCACTAATCTTGCTAATTCTTTCCTCCATATTTACAAACCTCTCCTTAATAATATTTTGGACAAGCATTTCCAGGGAGGTTATCCTATCCTCATGACTTTTACCAAGTCTATCAGCATCAACAACAAGTCTATCAAGAATTACATTCATAGTCTTAACCTTACCTTTAATCAACCATTCCTTTTGGTCGACATACACTAATGCAACACATATGTCTTGCTAGTTTTTAAGCTAGACATTGAGCTCCTTAATTTCTGAGAAAATCCACTTCACAAGCATGAGAAAATTGTGAGCTTCATCCTTCGCCATTCTACATAATAGGTCTATGTTAATTTCATCCCAATTGACTGGTGGCACAACATGAGAACCAACATTCTTGACAAGAACCTCTTGAGCCCCCTCTCTGACCTCCAAATCCTCCTCTTTAGGGGAATCCTCCACTTCAATAACCTCCACTTTCACATGGTGCTTATTAGGCATATTTGCCAAGTCCACCAAAATTTTAGCCCGGTTTCCTTCTCATCACTCCCCTTCACCTACTCAACACTAATAGGAGAGTCAAAATTAGCCCGGTTAGGGCCAACCCCTTTAGAACACCCCAAACCATCATTTTCTTGCTTAATATCCTTCATAGGATGCTCGATACCTTCAAGGCCATTACCCGGGACATGTTTAACATCACAAACAGGGAAATTCTCCACATCTCTAGAATTTCCATTAGCTAGGACATGTCTAACATTAGGAACAGAGGGATCCTCCACAACTCTATAATCATCTACCTTCTTCTTGACAACATGCTTCTCTTTCTTGGGGCATCTTTTCTTCCCCTTCACATTCTTCTTTACCAAAGGCACCATAAGTTCCTTCATTTCATTATCAGTTTTATAACTCTTAGACCTGGAATCAAAATCCTCAGAAAGATCAAAAGACTCACTCTCCTACTTTGACAACTCCTCATAATCAGAATCATGTTCCTCAGAATCCCCTTCCCACTCCTCCACCAACTCACTAGTATCATACCCTATATTTTTTCCACCCTTTTTATGATATGGGGTCCTATGCAGTAATAGGAACCATCTTCAACTTAATATGCCCAAAAATTAGATTCATAAGGCCTTCATGGATAATAACCTTCCTAGGGTTCTTCCTATGATCCTCGATACTTGTTTCCATAGAAATGAGGTAAAAAGGAAATGAAACTAGAGAGTTATGGCAGAAGTGATTGAGTAACATGAAGTGAGCCATAGATAATAGAATAACTACCCTCGAAATTGAAAAATTGCATAATGGACAAAGCAATGTCCCTCCAAAGTGACTTAATAGATTTGAGTGCATACCCACCACTACCAATAAACTTAAGCTTCTTCTTCTCATCGCATTTGAAGAAATTGGCTAAGGCCATCTTGATTGCAACCTTATCTCTATAAAATTTCCTTCCCTTGGAAGGAAGACCAATAACCTCAGTGATGAAATACTCATTGATGTTGAATTCCACACCCTTGTAGCACAAAACCCTGTTGTTCCACCCACTAACAAAATCCTTTGTCGCTTCAGGGTTCGGACCATGGAGCTTCAACAAATAAGGTTAGACACCACCCTTCTCTAGATCCTCCTAAACAATTTTACTACTACTAAACTCCTCACAAGAGCTTGGATCCACTCTACAACAAGCACCTCCCGTGACAACATATAACAAACAACACTCCACTTGCTCCTTGATTTTCTACAAAGGAAAAATTAGACGAACAAACCACAAGGAAAAGAAAAAAATACCCACAAAACATGTGAGCCTACCAAACCAAGTTCTGCCATACCTTAGCTCCCATCCCATAATCTCACGAACATCTGAAAAGAAATTATTAAAAGAGCATGCACTGAACTCGACATGCAAAAACCAACTCAAGAAGAAATAAAATAGCCTTTCTCTGTTCTTAACTGAATCATTGACATGGCAACTGGTCATAATTGGATATGTTCCAAAGTTTAAGTGGAAATGAATCATAAGTATTTCAATTAATTCAAGCAATCACTCCTAAATTAGCTAACCCATCAACCAATAATTAACTTGAACATGTGAGTAATTTTCACCTCATCAAAAGTGTTAATGATAGATAATGAATCATTAATTAGATGGGCTATAGACCATGACAACAGGTTACTCTTCAAAAGATACTTAATAATGTTAAGGGAATCCCCTTCAATCCAAAGTTTAGAGACCCCATAATCTTTAGCCAATAAAAGGCCATGATAGGCTGCTGCTGATAAGATATATGTTAACATATTGTGGATGCTAAATATGAAAAAGCTTAGACTATAATCACTTAGTATGGTTAGTCTTTTAAAGCCAAACAAACATAACATCCCTATGAAATCCTACAACATGCTTCATAATGCAATCAAAGCAATCAAAAGATCAAGTAGACTAATTGAAAGCATAAAAAAACATGGTGCATACCTATCTCATAGTGGAAGTGGTGCACCTTTGATGTGAAAAGGATGCTCTTTCCCACCTCCTTGACAAGCTTGAATGATGATAATGAACAAGAGATACAAGATGATGAACTCAAAATGCCTATAATAAGAATACTCAACTTGTGGATGATTTTGAAGTAGGAATGTCTTGTATTTATAGATTGCAATTTGGAAGATTGAAGGATTTGGATGAATGTGGGACAAAAGATCAACCAATGAGAGAAGACCACTTTTCCACATGCGATTGGAGAAAGAATGAGCACATTTTTTGAGATTGTGCAAGTAAATGCACTTAGGTGAGTATGAAATTTGAAAAAAGGCTTTAAATGCATATGGTGGAGAGATTTTGGGGGGAAATTTGTTTGGGCAAGAAAGTCAAACAAATGGAGTTAATGAGGGAATATTCCTTGAGAGTATGCCTTGTGAGGGAAAATAGAGATAATTAGATAATTAATTAAAATGAATTTCATGTGCAAGTTGTAAAAGCTAGAGAAAAGAGGATTAGTGTTAGGAGTTAATTAGGATTTGACTAACTTAAATGGAAGTTAGTTGATATGACACTTTATTTAGATTTTTTGGGTTTATCGAAATCAAAATGAGAGGGATGTGAACATTAGTAATTTAATTAAATAAATTTTGATTTATTCAATTAAATGAAGAACATAAGGAATTAAAAAAATAACTTTGATTTATTTAATTAAATGAGGAACATTAGAAATTTAATTAAATAAATTTGATTTATTTAATTAAATGAAGAACATTAGATGCATGATGTTGATTTGCATGTCTACATTTTTCCCCTCTTTGAAGCAATGTACTTGTTGCATTGGTTCAAAGAATTATGTTGCCGAGATCAAAGTTTAATTTTTTTCTTTTTTTCGAATGCCTCAACAGAAAGAAGTATGTTTGTACATTGGCCCTTTGAGAGATTGAGCGAAAAGTTCAATTTGAGGGTCAATCTCTCCACAAAGAGGTTCAAGATGGATGTATGGATGGTTAGACTAACAGATCTATATGATAGTGATGATGCAAATGAGATGTTTGTAATATGCTTAGAATAACAAATCTATATTATTTTAAACAACTGAAATGATGATGAAATGCATGTGAGATGGATGAGATGGATGATGTTGTCCTATGATGGTATGATGTGATTATGTAGGATGAGAGTGCAAATGTTTTATGAATGCAGGATGGATGCATTGATGAAATGATATTATGTTAGTGTGAAAGAGGATAGAAGAATGAGAGGGATCAACCCTTGAGTTTGAGATGATGCAAAAGTCCAACAAGTCTATGAGTCATTAAGACTTTAATAGATATGATGATGAATGAAGATGATGTTTTTCTTATCCAGGGGTGGGAGAAGTAAAGATAATAACTTTCCTTATGTTTGATAACACACATAGGTACGATGCATCAAGGTATAAAGAACCAGGATGGTGATGCACCTAGTGAGATGGACTTTGACTTGGCAATCAGATAGGAGTACACTTGTTCACACCTAACATATGAAACCTTATTTAGAATGTAGTTCAAATATTCTAAACATCTCAGACCAAAACATAGAAAATAAATTGTTTCTATGTGGTAAACAAGACATCTCAAACATCTTCCCTACAAACCAAACAAAGCATACATGACCAAGTTATTTTACAATAACATCCAACAAGCATGGTAGATAAAAAGATAATGATCATTGACCCATTCCTTTCTCTCTAAACCATTTTGATTAGGCATCATCGAGAGGTCATTGGAATGGGCACAAAATAAGATATAAATAAAAAAGACATTTAGACAAAGTAAACAAACAAGCTAATGTTTTGCATACCACTAGCCAAGGCTAAACTACGGTGATGCTTTATGTTGATGTCCATTGTAGAAATTATGCATCCTAGGACATGTTGTGATCAGGTGATATGGGATTGACTGGGTGATAAGCTATTGATACCAAGAGTTGACTAACTTGTTTACTTACTAACCTAGACTTGAGACTTTGACAACTGAGATTTTACTTTTAAACCTGCTAGGCTTGCTTCTGGTTGTTTTTCCAAAAGGTGAAAGTGATAGTGATTTATTATGAGTGATGATTATTTCGGGTGAGAGCAAGATGGAGATGCATGCACCATTTTGAGTTTTTTCAAATATTTGGATTTTTTGGTGTTTTGAGGTTGTTTTTGGGATTTTTAAGATGTTTTACAAATGTTTTGATTTTCATTTTTTTTTAATTTTTTGGGTTTTCTGAGATTTTGACCAAGAACCTAACTTAAAGACCTATCCTAGGGGTCTCAGGAGCTGATTAATAGATTAGCATTGCCTACGTTATACACGCAGAGACCATGTGGTTCGACTAATGACTTAACCAATTTACAAGATGAAGTTATAAACAAGATGAATTGCCAGCTTATTATGATGGACTCCTAAAGGACTAGCCTAGGGTGTCTCGGGGGCTGATCAAAGATCGACCTTGTCTACATTCAAGCTCAGAGATGATGTAGTTCGATAGGATGAATCTATTGATTTGATTCTTTGATATGTTTTGGATTTCGATATGATTTGGATGTTTGTGGATTTGTTTGATTTTCTAATTTTTTTGGATTTTTTTATTTTTTGATGTTTTTGGATTTTTTATTTTAAGGAAGATCACGAGAATATACATGATTTTGATCTGATGTAGGTACAAGAACATGCCTTTAGCATGATGTGATAGACTACTTCAATACATGCAAGACAAACTGACCTTAGGAATATGCCAAGTAGTACTAGGGTGAATCATGATACGAACAAAAGATCAAGCTATGGTACTAATGTGAATGGATGGTGGAAGGATAAATGAAATGTAATGGATAAGTGAGTGTGCAGAATAAGCCATGAAGATCCTAGTGGATGGAGAGTGCTTTATTTACACTTTGCGCATGTTTGCCAGGTTTTCACCAAGGTACTTGTCCAAAGTGCCACCAAAGTGGTTTTCACTAGAGGATGATTTTTTTCTTTACTATTTTAATCCTTTTTCTGATTTTATTTTATTTTAATATTTTTTTTAGTTTTTTTAGTTTTTGGTTTTACCCTTAAAAGATGAGGCATAAATTTTTTTGAGATGGGAGTTGTTCATGGGCTCTTGTAGAGGCCCTTCGGGTGTTGATAGCTAGTAGGCTCATTTATAGCTTGTAGTGATGATGAATGGTCCCAACCAGTTGGGCTCAAATTTTCCCTTGCTCTCTGGATTTGGCACGTTCTTCTAATTTTCCTTCAGTACTATTTTACCGACTTGGAAGGTCCACCTCCTGATTTTCTTGTTGTAGCTGCACTTGAGGTGGTTTTAATAGACTTTCAAGTGATTTAGGGCATCCATGCACCACTCATCTAGTAGTTCTAGCTCATTTAGTTGTGAGACCCGATATTCTTCATCTGTAATGAGATTTTGCAATGATATCCTCAAGGACGGGAGCTCGATCTCAATGGGGAGTATGGATTTTGATTCATAGACCAGGGAGAAGGGGGTGGCACCTGTTGGTGTGTAGATGATTGTGCAGTAGGCCCATAAGGTGGGATTCGATTACAGATTCCAGTCATGACCAGTGTCATTGACTGTTTTCTTGAGAATTTTTAGGATGGTTTTATTGGTAGCTTCTACTTGGCCATTGCCTTGGGGATAATACGAAGTGGAAAAGCACTATTGGATATTGAATTTTTGGCATAGGTCATGAACATCCTGATTTTTGAAAGGTGTCCCATTATTAGAGATAATAGCTTGAAGGACACTGTATTGACAAATAAGGTAGTTTAGGATGAACTTAGATATCTACTTTCTTGTTATGTAGGTCATGAGAATGGCTTTGGCTCACTTCGTGAAGTAATCTGTCGTGGTGATGATGAATTTATGACTATTGGATGTGGTGGGGGTGATTTTACCAATGAGATTGAGCCCCCACTGTGAAAAGGGCCAAGGTGTGATAATGAGATGGAGCTCTTGAGCTGGTGCATGGATGAGGTCCCCATGCTGCTGGCACTGTAAGCACCTTTTGACAAAGTCAAGTGCTTCTCTTTCCATTGTAGGACAATAGTATCCCATCCTCAGCAGTTTCTTAGCCAAAGTCATACCACTCGAGTGTAAACCACAGATGCCATTGTGTACCTCGGTTAAATAAATCAAGGCTTCCTCAGTGTTTAGGTAGCATAAAAGAGTCCCTTTGATGCTCCTACGGTAGAGGGTATCTCCTAGGATGATGAAATGACACAAATTTTTGACAAAATCTCTTTTGAGGTTCGGGGTTATGTCAGTAGGAAGGACTCCTATTCTCAAGTAGGTGTAAATGTCATGGTAACAGAGATCACCAGGACCAATGATTTTGCACACGAATTCAGACTCTGGTACCTCGAATGCTCGTATGAGAAGCTGCTCTATGAGGAATTCTTATTTTGGGACATTATGCAGGATCTCTAAGAGTGATCCAATCATTGCGATTGTGTCTGTTGCTTTGTTGTTTACTCTAAGTAGCTATTCAAATATAATATCATTAAAGAATTACTGGAGGCTCTCCACCAATTTCTTGTATGGAGTCAACTTATCATCCTTTGTTTGATATTCATTATTTACTTGGTTGATTATGAGTTGTGAGTCTCCATATACCTTAAGAGCCATAATCTGCCATTGCACTGCAATCCTCAACCCTATGACAAGAGCCTCGTACTCTGTGATGTTGTTTGTGCATGGGAATGACAACTTGTAGGACTTAGGTATGTAGTCCCCTTGTGGAGTGATGAGAAAGACTCTCGCTCCTTCCCCATGTTGTGTGTAGGATCCATCAAAATACATCTTCTAGTGATCCGCTATACTGAAATTCAAGATTGATTCATTGAGGAAATTCGAGACAAGTGGATTTTCTACATATATAGGTGCCTCTGCTAATTGGTCTGTGATTGCTTGTACTTTTATGGCCTTGCGTTCAACATACTCGATGTCATGCTCTGTTAGGATCATAACCCACTTATTCATCCATTCTGTGAGAGTTGCTTTGGAAAGTAGGTATTTGAGTGGGTCCAATTTTGTGATGAGCTTGATCTGATGTGCTAGCATGTAATGTCTAAACTTTTGAGCTGTGAACATGACTGCTAGTCAGGCTTTCTCAATAGGTGTGTAATTTATCTCATGTCCTACCATGGTTTTCCTGATGTAATAGATAGCCCTTTTCCTTTCGTTTTCATCATCCTAGGCTAAGAGAGCACTGAGGGCTGTCGTTATTGCTGATATGTATAGGATCAATGGTCTGCCTAGAATTTGCGGCATTAGAGCTGGTCGTGTGAGTAGGTATTCCTTGATCTTATTGAATGATGGGTCGAATTTCTCATCCCATTTGTATGGTACCCCCTTGTGGAGTAGATGAGAATATGGGATTTGTTTGTTTGCCAGTTGTGCTATGAATCGACTGATAGATTGGAGTCTTCCATATAGGTCCCTTAGCTGCTTTAGTGTCCTGGGTGCTTCTATTTCAAGGATTTCCTTGACTTTGGTAGGATCTACCTAGATTCCTCTCATTGACACGATATACCCCAGGAGCTTGCTTGATTGTACTCCAAAGACGCACTTCTTTGGGTTGAGTCGGACCTTGTACTTTTCCAACCTATCAAAAATGAAACTCAAAGTTAATATGTGGTCCCATCTTTTTATTGATTTAGCCAATATGTCATCCACATAATCTTCACATTTTTATGAATCATATCATGAAAGATCAATGCCATAGCCCTCTAGTAAGTTGCTCTAGCATTCTTCAGCCCAAATGGCATCATATTCTAGCAATATGTTCCCCACGGACAAGTGAATGTTGTCTTGTGCTGGTCTTCTTTAGCTATCATTATATGATTATATCTGGAGAACTCATCCATTAGTGATAGCATTTCATGTCCAGTCATCATATCCATGATCATATCAATGTTGGGAAGTGGAAAATCATCGTTGGGACAGGCTGTGTTCAAGTCTTTGAAATCCGTGTAGATGCAGATGCCCCCAATGGGCTTTGAAATAGGTACTAGGTTTGATACCCACTCTGGATAGTCGATTAGGTGTATGAACCCTGCATCTAGGAGCTTCTCCAATTCCATTTTGACTAGCAAGGCTATTTGGGGATGCACTTTTCTCAACTTTTGTCTCATATGTTTCGCTTTAGGATAAACAACTAAGTGATGAACTACCACCTCTGGATCAAGCCCAAGAATATTAGCATAAGTCCATTCAAATTTTACCTTTCTTTCCTTTAGGAATGTAGCTAGGAGTTCTTGTTCTTTTGAGAGAAGTGACTCAACAGTAAATGTTATGTGTGGTAATTCTTTTGTTCCCAGGTTGATTGGATTGCACTGTTCTTCCAAGATCGCTAACTTTTCTTGATGAAGGGCACTGAGGGGAATATTGAATCCTTCATCCTTCGGTGCCTTAGAGAGGTTTTCATCATTAGATGCATCCTTTATTTTTACTATTTTTGGGCCAAAGAGTGCCACAGTGTGGTTTTCACTCAAAGACTTTGAGATTATTCTCAATTCCTCACTTTTGTGACTGAAGGATTCAATCGTTTCCCCATAATAGGCTTGAGTATCTAGTATAATGTCAAATCCAGCTTTATGATCTCCATATGGTACTATATACCACAATCCCATGAATTCTGAGAGTGCCTCATCGTTTTTGAATGTGTCCAAAATCAGTGGTCCTCGTTGGTTGTAATCGATCAGTTGGGGATATAATAGGTTTATTTCATGGGTTTGGTGGTCCGATTCAAAAGACAGGGTGCTAATCATACATAGGGAGGAGTCTTCAAACAGCATAGGTAAATCAGTTATGGGATCCTCGTCACTACTACACACATCAGTTATATCAAAGGTGAAGTTATCTAATAGAAAACCTATAGATATTGGTAGTTGAAGGGCAGTTATCGTTAGCTGAGGGGGAGTCCTGACTACTTCAACTAGGGGGCTTCTACCATGTATGGTTACACTTGGAGGGGTACACCCAAGGCCAAAAATTTTCATTTGTTTCTCAACAATGATAGATTCCAATCAGCCATTGTTGTTCTTTCCTAGACTTCCATTGGACTATTATAGCCCATGCCCAACATTAATTGAACTCCTCTATTTCCACCATCCATAGGAAGGGTTGGTATAGGTCTTTCATCTTGATAGAGGAGGCTGGATACATCTCTCTCATCCACCACTTCTTGGCCTAGATATCCCCAACTCTTGAATCGAGAGGGATTCGCTCTAAAGGTTTGAGCTATTGTATTGGTGGGTTGCGGCTATCCATGAGATCTGGGGGATTGAGGTAACTCCCCAACCACAAAGGCTCCCTTCTTCATTTTGTATTCCCCACATGTCTATTATCTTGGATTATAAGATTGATGTTAGATATGTCAGGGATGGCGGGTGTCTTTTTCCCAAAAGTGGAGGCTATGTTGGATGGATCTATATATGGAGTTGAGGGGCCTTCATCATTCTTTGGGACTTGGGGCATTTTATAGTACTTGGCTTCTAGGTTCTTGCAGTAGGCGAAGGGCTCAGGATCACCATAGATTGTGACCTCTTGATTTTGGTATGAAAACTTTATGCATTGATGGAAATTTGATGCAATTGCTTGCATCCCATGGATCCATGGGTGCCCCAGGAGGATGTTCTAAGGTAGATCAAGGTCAAGCACCTGACAGGTAGTTTCCATAATGGCCAACCCTACTCCATAATCAGCTTTGCCCCCCTTGATGCTGACAATAGTGACCATTTCATCTAGGGATGCAACAACATGATTGTACACATGGTTCACATTTGCATATTTTTATTTCCCTTTGTTGTTTCCTTGATTATGATCCGACATCGAACTCATGTAGATTTTTAGATCTTGATTGCCAGCTGGTTGCTCCACATTTATGATCTTTTCATCAATGAGGTCTTGGATGACATATTTTAGTTTCATGCAGTGGGCTATTGTATGCCCCTTGAGTTTATGATAATCACAAAGGAAATTTTCATTATACCATGGTGGTTTTATCTGGGGCTCTTGATAATTATTGTAATTGGGGATTTTGATGAGGTTCTCATTAACCAATTTCTTCATGATGGATTCAATTGATTCCCCAAGGGCTATGAAATTCCTATTGGGGGGATATCTATTTCATGAAGATGGCCCTCCTTGATTATTTAGATTGTTGACTTGATTATGGGGTGTTTGTTGTGATACCGCATTGATTTGCACGTTGTTGCTATTGTATTTTTGTAGTTGATGATATGTTCGGGCATTCTATTTTGGAGCATTGATCATGACCTTGGCGTCGACCACACCATGATTAGTGACATTCTTTTTTTTTGCCACATGCAAGTTTTTTTCATTACAGCTGGTTAAAAGGAAATTATCTTGTTGTTTAGGATATGTGGGTGTGCCCCCTTGTGCAATAAGGGGCCTATTTGATGTTGAGAACCTTGGGGATCAATTGGTCATACGTGGTGATCCACTACATCTTTAGATGGAATTCCAAGGTCTTCTCGAGATTGGCAATGATAATGCAAATTTGTTGCTCCTCTAGCATGGCCCACTTGCTCTGATTGGCCTTGGATGTCCACCATTTTAGGAAGGAAGCAAATGATTCCCCCTTTCCTTGTTTGAGTGCCAATAATTCCTCTAGATTAACATCCATGCCAATGTTGAATACATAATTCTTGATGAATGCATCTACAATTTCTTGGAATGTTTTGACGCCCGTAGGTAGATGAGAGAACCACTCCATGGCGGGACCAACAAAAATTTGAGGATATAGCCACATTAGATATGTGTTGTTGTATGTGAATTCCATGCAATGCACTTGGAATTCCCTAATGTGATCTTCAGGGTTTCCCAACCCGTGATATTTGTCAAAATTTGGGGATTTCGAAACCCTTTGGGAATGGTATCATTGCAAGGCTCCTGTCAAAAGGATAAGGGCATAGATTGTCAGGTGTCCTTGTTGTTTTTCCTAATTGGAGATCAAGCACTTGTTGCAAGAGTAGTTTGATTTGTGCTATCACATCATCTTGTGGATTAGGAGGTGGAGTGATTATGTTTTGAAATGGTTGAGGTGTTTGATTGATGGGTGGACCATTGGTGGGAGTTTTTTGCAAGATTTGTTGTGCAGTTAATGCCTGCAATTTTTGTTGAGCCAACAACTCTAGTTGTTGGTCATGTTGTTGTTGTGCCAATAAAGCTTATTGTTGGGCTTGTTGTTGAGATGCTTTTTGTTTTTCTTGATACTATTGTATGGCTTGTTGATATACTTGTTGTTGGACTACTTGCAATTATGCGTAGTATTGAGCTTGCACTTGCGCTTGCTGAGCTTGAGCATGTTCTTGTTGGGATGCCTATGTGGCCTGGGAAGCCTGTGCGGCTTGTGTGGCTTGAGCTGCTTGTTGGCTCGCTAATTGTGCTTGCGCTTACTGAACAACTAGCTGTGCAACTGTTGATTTTGGATTTGCTAAAGTGCCTTTTGATAGGCAACTTAGCGAGCTACTTGCAATGTGATGCTAAATGAGTTTAACTTGTTGGGTTTTGGCGCTGGTGGATTAGGAATAGTGTTGGTTGTTGTGATGAGAGGAAGCATTGTATTGATGATTGGGGCTTGGGTGGTGGATGGTGTGATTGAGATGCTTGGTCCTTGGGAGACCATGTTTTGAGATACTTGAGGAATGGTAGATTTTTTGATGGCAGGGGTTGCTTGGATGCTTTCCACCTGTTGTTGTGATATCGATGGCAAGACAAGAGGATTTAGTATGGTGCTTTGATTTATGATAGGTGGGTTGCTTGGATTTGGTTGATTGATGACGGGTAAGGGGGGAAGACCTGACCCAAAGGGTGATGTAGATGTAAGTGGTAGAGGTGGGAATGGTGGAAATATGGGTGGGGCATTCCCTTGAAGAGATGATGATGAGGGATCAAAGACTCCCCCTGATCCAGACAAATCACCTTCTCCTTGTGAGGTCATATGGAGAGAGGTTTTCATGTCAAGAGGATAAACTAGTGTTGCATGAAAGGAGGATAAATGGGTAGAGTCATGAAATGCAAGCGAAATGTATGGGTGTAATGGATTTACTAGGATGGATTGGCCTAATATGGTGTTTGCATCCAAATCTTGGTTATTCATAAGGGGATGTGCTTGAAGTGCATGAAGCAATGAGCTTCCCTCATTAATGATTGGTGGAGTTGGAGCAATGGATGATGTGATTTGTAGGATGCTTTGAGTGATGCCTGATATGGAGGTACAGGTGGGATTGGAGGCATGATCCCAAGAGGTATCTCCACAAGGATGCTTACATCATAGTCTAAAGGGAGCTTAGCCCCTTATTTTTCCAATTTAAGCATGTATTGGGAGGGGTATAACATCATCATGGTATTAACAATTCTATGATTTTTGGGATTTTGCACCATCTCAAGGATTTCCTCTTGTGTCATCCCCAAGATATTGTTGGTGATGTCTTCCACTTGACCTTCCTCTTGAGGATTTTGAGGTATTGGAGGAGGATTAATTGGGAGGCTAATGGATATCGTTGGGTTGAATTCTATTTTAGTTTGACTCAAATCACTTGAATTGGGTGTTTCTTTGTTTTGCTCCATGTTTTTCTTGTATTGAGATCGAGTTTGAACCATAAAATAAGGATCAATTTTCAGGAATGTAAGAGATGAACCTCTAACACATTAGATTGGTCTAAAATTTAGGCTCAAAGAGAAAAACTAGGATGATTAAGGATCAAAGTGTGATGACGAGATTAATGGAAGGTGGATGATGCAAATGATTGAACTATTTGAGAAATATTGAAGGAGATACTAGACTTTGGGACTTTGATTGAATTTTGATTTTGATGGTGAACTGATAAACTCTAAGAGGTTGGATGTTGTCCTAGAGTAGACTTGTACACAAGATGATAATTTTACTAAGCGTGTAAAGAAGGATTCATCTAAACACCCCTAGCCAAACAAGATGAATTTGATTAGATTTTTCTTTTGGATAATAAACTTATAAACCTCAAAATTTTGGATGTTATCAAGAGGTAGACTTGTTTGAACAAGGTTTGATAATTTGAATAAATATGTGGAGAAGGATTCATCTACACGCATCTAATCAAACAAGGTGATTTGGATTTTCCAAAGTCCTAGCATGAATGATTTTTTCAAGATTTCCAAAAGTTGTTGGTGAGATTATTTTTGGTTGATGTTTGAGGGATGGATGAAAATGATTTAATTTGATCCTAGATTATACCTCTAGATAGAACTCCTTTCTACAAGACCTCAGTATTGAAGAACATGCTTTGTACTTCCTATGTAAGAAATGCAAACCTTTGAAAGAGATTTGGATTTTGTTGGCAATAAAACTCATACAAGTTAGGATTATTCCCTGATTCTTTCTTGTAAAAATTGTAGGCCAACCTTTCTCTAACTTTGTGAAGCCTTGAAAGAGGTTCTTCATGGGCTTTTGGACTAAGACTTTTGAACTTTGGTTTTCGGATTTTTATCTTTTGGCAAATCATTTGAAAGAGTACATTTGTGGGGTTCAATTGTTTATTAAATTTTCTTAATGACTTCCTTTTACCACAAACAATTCTTGACTAGGTTTTCAAACTAGATGTCTAATGTCCTAACTTCTTCTCATCCCACAAAGTCCATTATGTGGAGAATCAAGGAATTTAAGGCAAATTTTTTCTAATGTTGACTTTAGTGAGAACAAATTATGATAAAACCAAAGTACTTAGATGCCTCTAAGGATGAAATCCCTAGGGCAATCAAGAGCACTTGGATTCCTCAAAGGTATTTTCTCCCCCCAGAGGGCTTGAAATTTTTAAGAACTTTGTGATTGTTTGTTTTCAACCATTTTAGATCCAAGCAAAGCATTTTGATTTCAAAATGATGCACACCCTATGGATAAAAGAGGCAATATTTGTTGAGTTCACACTTGGATAAATCTAGCTATGCTTACTCTTAGCGGATGATTAGATGCTTGACCACACAGGCTCCCCTTTATAGTGCACTCACTTCTTGGGTTAGCTAAGCATCAGTACCCATGAAATTCCCATGGAATACTTCTCATCTCTACCAAGAGCTATAAAAATGCGGGACAGCTTCAGAACAATCGTTCTTGCATCAACAAATAGATAAATATTTTGGCCTTTCTAAATAAGGGGTTTTAATGCAGGCATTCTATTCATGGGGGACCATCCATGTGGAAAGAGACCATTTATGCCCTTCTTGTTAGAATGATCCTCATGATACTCTAACTTTCCTTGAGTACCCACACTTATATACCAGTTGGAAGTTGCTTGACTTTAGCGTGTTACCGGTTGGGTCGTTCCCTGGGGTGATTACATTTTTGCACCAGGTAGGCCCTCTATGGATAAATAAAAGTAAGCAAGTACATCCGTAGTTTGATTGATCTTCGTTGAGAAACAAAGAGAGAACACTTGCGATGTACTCCACTCACACTAACAAGATTTGTTCAATTTTAAACCCAAGTTTGAAGTGTGGAGGTAACCTTTTTTAGATAATTCATGTCAATAAAATGCTTTTGATTCTCAAGATCAATGTGAAGTGCAAGAGAAGTGCATACGCATTTGAATGACATGAATTGAGAAAAAGATTACAAAACAATGAAAGCACAAGTTCCTTTTAATCCCCAAAGCAATGGTGAATTTATTTTAGCACCAAAATCCAAGTGTGAAGTTGATTGTTTAGTTTTAGACCAAATTGAAATTCTAGTAAGTGATTTAAAGGTTCAATCTTAACCAATTTGAAAATGAAATCAAATAAATGATTAATTTTAAACCCCAAAAGGAAGTGAGTTGGCTGAAAACAAAAAATGAGAGCATAAAATGGAAGCCCAAGCACTAAAAAATTCTTTTTCAAGTCTTAATTTCAATGTTCAAGGATTAATTTTCTTCAACTTCAATCCACTTGCTTTTGTTCAAATTCTGATGCTCAACTACAACCCCAACCAATTCTTTATGTAGACCTTTATCTCTTTTCCTATCCCATAGTGGAAGTGGTGCACCTTTGATGTGAAAAGAATTACCTTTCCCACATCCTTGACAAGCTTGAATGATGATAATGAACAAGAGATGCAAGATGATTAACTCAAAATGCCTATAATAAGAATACTCACATTGTGGATGATTTTGAAGTAGGAATGCCTTGTATTTATAGGTTGCAGGTTGGAAGATTGAAGGATCTGGATGAATGTGGGACAAAACACCAACCAATGAGAGAAGTCCACTTGTCCACATGTGATTGGAGGAGGAATGAGCATAGTTTGGAGGTTGTGCAAATAAATACAATTAGGTGATTTTGAAATTTGAAAAAAGGCTTTAAATGCATATGGTTGAGAGATTTTGGGGGGAAATTTGTTTGGGCAAGAAATTCAAACAAATGGAGTTAATGAGGGAATATTCCTTGGGAGTATGCCTTGTGAGGGAAAATAGAGATAATCAGATAGTTAATTAAAATTAATTTCATGTGCAAGCTGCAAAAGCTAGGGAAAAGAGGATTAGTGTTAGGAGTTAATCAGGATTTGATTAACTTAAATGGAGGTTAGTTGATATGACACTTTATTTAGATTTTTTTGGTTTATCTAAATCAAAATGAGAGGGATGTGAACATTAGTAATTTAATTAAATAAAGTTTGATTTATTCAATTAAATGAAGAACATTAGTAATTTAATTAAATAATTTGATTTATTTAATTAAATGAGGAACATTAAAAATTTAATTAAATAAATTTGATTTATTTAATTTTAAAATGAAGAAAATTAGATGCATGATGTCAATTTGCATGTCTACACATATATATTAGTTACTCTATAAGGAATTCCCTATATGAAATGGACAATTTACTTTTTGAAATTAATGATTGAGACACATTTTTATTGTCATTCTCTATTTTTATTTTTAAAATGATTTAACAATTTAAAAGTAAGCTTTTTATTTTAGAAACAAAGAAAAGAAAATAAGTTGATAATATTGAAATAAGAAATAGAATTATATTTCATTAATATTTCAATTCTAATAAATTTCTTTCTTTTTATTTTTGAAATTATTTAACAATTTAAAAGTGTGTTTTTTGATTTAGAAAAAAAAAGAAAAGAAAATAATTTGATAAGATTGAAATGAAAAATATAATTATATTTTATTAATATTTTAATTCCAATAAATTTAAAATTAATTGTACTATTTTATTTAATTATTTATTAACTTAATAAGTTTTTGTTTATTATTAATTTTCAAAATTATTAATTTTATTAATATTTGCATTTTCATATATTTTTACTTTGCATTAAATCTATTCTATTTTAATTTTTAATGTATATTTAAGTTTTAAAATTATTTTAATTATTTGTCTTTATATGAAATTACAAAAAAAATCAATAATTATTAGAATTAATTTAATTTCTAATTATTTGTCTTATGAAAAATTTAATTATTGTAGAATAATTTTATTTTTTATTTTAATTTATATAATAAAATAAATTTAAAACATAAATTTAAATTAAATGTTATAGAGAGAGAAACTAACTTTTGATAAGTTGTTTCATGCCAACAATCCAAGGTTGGCACATGTACCTAGGGAGTTAAGCTCAAGGTAGCATGTGATTTGTTTAAGGATATAATAATTCACCTTTAAGACCTCTTCAGTCTACCCATTGCACACTTAAGGAAGAAAATAGACAATGAGAAAAGAGGAGTGAAGAGAGAGGGAGATAAAGATAAGATATAGAGAGGCAAAGGGAGAAAAAAGAGAGAAAGGAAGAGATATAAATAGAGGTAGATATAGGGATATAGAGAGAGAGAGAGAGAAAGAGAGCTCTTTATATCTTTGTCTTCCTCTCTATCTCTATGTTTCTCATTATCTCTCAATCTCTCTCTTCCTCTCTCTCTGCCTCTTTCTCTCTTTTCCTCTCTTTCTTTCCCTCTCCCTATCTCTCTCCCTTACTCTCTTTTGCTATCCCTATTTTCCTCCCCACATCTCTCTAAGACCTCTCTCCCTCTCTCCCTCTTTATCTCCCTCTATCTCTGTATATGTATCACTTTAGGTATCTCTATTTTTTAGTCCTCCATCTATCCCTATCCCATTCTCTCTCTTTTTATCTCTCCCTCTTTCGATCTCTATTTCTCCCTCTCTTTGTCTCTTTGTATATCAATCCCAACCTCCATCTCCATCTCTAGATTCTATCTTCCTCTCTATCTCTCTCCCCAATATCTATCACCTTACCTCTTCCTTCACCTCTCTTACCCTATCTTTGTCAATATATGTGCCTCTCTATCTCTCCTTCTTTTTATCTCTATATCTCCCTCTCTCCCTATCGCTCCCTCTTTTTATATCTCTCTACTTCTCTATCCCCTCTCTATCTATTTATATTACTTTCCCTCTCTATCTCTATCTCCATTTTTCTCTCTCTCACATGCACACACTCCCCATTTCCCCCTCCTTATCTCTATCTCCAACTCTCCCCCTCTCTCCCTCTCTCTATCACTTGTCTCTATTATCTCCTTTATCTCTTACTCTTACCCTTTCTATCTCTATATTCACATCTCTCCCTCTTTCTATCTCTATCTCTTCTCTCTCGCTCTCTCCCTATCACTCCCTCTTTCCATATCTCTCTACTTCTCTCTCCCCATATATCCCTCCCTCACTCCCTCTCTATCCCCCTATATATCTCTTTATTTCTAACTCTCTCTCCCTCTCTCTATATCTCTTTATTTATCTCTTCATCTCTATTTGTCTACCTCTATTTTTGTCTAGCTTTTTTGTCTCTCTATCTCTCTATCACTCTATCTCACCATAGAGATATATATATCCTTCTCCCTTTGAATTTTTCTATCTATTCCTCTCTATCTATCCCTCTCTATCTTCGTATATCTCTCTTTCTTTAACTCTTCCTCTAACTCTCTCTATTTATTTGTTTCCTTCCTCTCTTGCTCTATCTTCATCTCTACCTTTATCTTCCTTTCTCCCCCTCTATATTTGGACATGTATACCTCTCTCTATCCATCCACATATCTCCCTCATTCTCCCTATTTCCCTCTTTCTAAACTTGTATATCTATATATTTTTCTCTCCTAGTCTCTATATCTCTATATTTTTTCTTTCATTTATCCCTTTATATCTATCTCATTATCTTTCCATCTCTCTCTACCCATATATTTCTCCTTCTCTCTACTTCTCTCTATATCACTCCCTATATCTATATTTATCTTTTTATCTCTCTCTCTCTCCATCCCTTTATATGTCTCTTCCATCTCTATCTATCCCTCTCTCTTCTCTCTCTTTATGTCTCCCTTTCCTTCTCTACATACCAATCTCCTTCTCCATATCCATATCCATCTCCATCCCCATCTCTATCTTCCTCTCTATCTCTCTCCTTATTCCCCCTCCCTCTCCTTATCTTCCCACCTCTATCTTTCCCTCTTTTATCCCTATATCTCCCTCCCTCTCCCTATTACAAACAAAACATGAATTTCTTGGTACTGAAGCTTGATTATCTTCTTGATTCAAAGGTTTGGTTTTAGTCATTTCTGGATCCCTATAAGTGGATGCATAGTTTACTTGAAGCTATCACTTCTCCATTTAGACCTTTGTTGTAAAAAAACATCATTTTCTAAATGGCCTACCAATTGACCTCATGTACTATTCAAATTTATACAAAAAATAGATGATTTTTTTTCCTAATTTACCTTCCAAACTTTTTGGTGTACATGTTGGACACCAAGGTGTGATTGCTATTTATTTAATTCGACACATTTATGTCCTTTTGATGGTTTGTGTTGTAAATGTTCTAATACTTCTATGTAGATAATTAAATAAATGGTTTTATTTCTAAAGTACATTTATTATTAACTATATGTTCATATCTTAATTATATACATATATATGATCTTATATAATAAAATTATGTATCTATGAATTGATATATGTATATATATAATTTTTAGAATATTTATAAGAAGATTATATTACACTTTTTTAATATTAATTCAAAAACTTACTAATATGATGTAACAATAAATTTATATTTTTACTTTTATTGTGAATAGTTATCATTGTTTAATATTGATACATATCATTTTTATATATTAATTTAGAATATTTTCATATATATAATATGTAGTTGTTCTTAATTTAAAAATTATATCACTGTGGATTGTAAAAAGTAAATTTATGTGTATATATATGTATATATATGTATATATATGTATATATATGTATATATATGTATATTTAGGGTATTCATATGACTAATAACATAACAAGGATTTTTATAATAGTGGCATGGTGTGATCTAGTAGAATATGAAAAATTGATAATAATTACATAATAAGGTTTTATTTAATCATTAGGGAAAAGGAGTGAAAATTAGTAAAAAGGGTGTTGCTTGTAGGTCAAGACAATTTAGGGTATCTACATTTTCCCCCTCTTTGATGTAATGTATTTTTATAGTGTTATATCAAAGAAGATTCAAGAATTTTTGCTTAGGATTTGCCCCGATATGCCCCAATCATGATGAGATAGATTGTGATGGAAAGATAGGTTGATGCCCCCTCAATTTTTTTTTTCAATTTTTTTGAGAAATTGTTTTGATAAATCAATTTTATAGCAAGAGGGTAATGATAATCTCACATGATGATAGGAAATTTCTCTAATTGTAACACATGTAGAAGCATGCATCTTCCTACTATTGTAGGAAGCTCAAATAAAATGATAAAAGTAAACTATTTTTAGACATAAAATAAATCACATTCAACCTTCTCAAGGCTTCTTCAAATAATAAAAAGCTTGTGATAACTATTCAATCTTCTTCATATGGTGTGAAATGATACTAAAATGGAATGTAAGACCCTAAAATCTCCGTTCCATGTGTTTTACAATTTGAAGTTACCCTTTTAATCTCTAGAATTTAAGATCTTATATCTAATCAAATATTGAAACTCATCAATGTTTTTCCTTTAAGGTAATTCCAAATATTTTATATATTTAGAATTGTCAAAATATATTTTACAATTACAATTTTTTTTTTTTGATTTTATTGAACTCGTCGATCTTGATATACTTAGATTTGAAAGAAAAATTCTTCATTTGGAAAATTGGAGGTGCCCACTTAAATATGATTTCTAAGAACATTTTTTTATGTTATTTCTCCTCAAAGAAGATTTATTTATATTATCTAAGGATTTTAATAGATTTTTTCTTAGCTTAAAAATGTTATGAATTTTGGGGTAAAAATTCCATACATAATTTTTTAGTCTTTTTTTCACTCCCCTAACTTCTACATGAGATAATCTCCTTTCTTCCTTAGTATATTGTAACTTAGTGATTAAATATTTCCCTTATTCTTTCTTCTAACTGATTGTTTCATTTAATAAGGGCTAATGACTTGGAAGTTAGTGCTAGAACTAAGAGTTTTACATAAGGGTGTTCATGTGAAAAGAGGTATTATTAAATTAGTTAACTTTTAACTTGCTTATTCGAGTCTTATTCACACTAAACTTAAGCTCACTTAGAGGCTATCTAGAATTTTATCTCCCCTCATGTAGACTCACCGAATGTCCCAACACTTGTCCATAGAGTCCTACCCTTGTTTCATACTTGGAGGGGTATTCAAAGTTTGACTCTTACCTTCTCACCTCTTCTTGCTTAATTTTATATGAAATGTTAATTTATACATTTCAACACCTCACATGCTTATGATATTTTCTCTTTTTACATATGTTCATTTATGGATTATTTTGAGTTTCCAAGCAAATCTTGTCTACTCCAACATGGTATCAGAGAAAGCTTACAAATCCAATCTCTTTCAATCTTGAATTTGTGAGGACCTAATGAGAATCAAGTTTTAAATAGTGCATGTTGGAACAAAATTGACCTCACGGTTCTACTCAGGAGAACTGAGAGATGAATTTTGATTAACACGTGGGTATTTAGAGTTTATTTTTTTTATTTTTTGGCCAAAACATGGAGGTCATATGGAAATCAATACAATTCATATGGATCCATATGGCCATACTGACCAACACACTTCCTTGCATCAACATACTAATATAATTTAGTTTTTTGATAGATGCATAGTGCCTCAACTTCTATGCAGTATTTTTTAATCATTAATAATTAACTCTTTTAATGTTGGTATTGTTGTAGGCGCGAAGGAATATTGTATGAGAACACAAAAAATATCTCATTAGATGACATCATAGTGATGTCATTAGATTCTTCCCAAGTTTTCCCCTTCACCATTGGCCTATTTTGATTTTTGGTTCAATTTTAGGAGCCTCATTCCCAAGTTTCTTCCCAAGTTTTCTCCTTCACCATATCAAGCAAGCTTGAGGCCATCAACACAATCATCCTTGAGACTAGAAAAAAGAGCTACTGCAAGGCAATAGCAAACGCCAGGCTTAAGATCAAGCTTTATGATCCACCCTTGGATAAAATTTGTTTGGAGTGCATATCATCTCACATAGACTTATATGCTTGTTCAATACTAATCTGAGACCCAAACCATCAATTTACTGCCCCAATGAGGTGGAAAACATATTTGATCGGATGTTAACCATACAATTAGCTTCAGAACCTAGAGGCGCCACTCTCTTGGTCTTCTTTATGGATAATTTGCACAAAATATTGAGAAAATTAGATGGATCAATTTAGAGGATTTTTGTCTACATTCTACAAGTGTGATTTGCTAAGGTGTCTATTGTAGCATTAGCTTCCATATAAAATTTGCAATTTTTATTAAAGAAAAACCCTCAAAGAGTTCCTAGACTAGTTTCAAGATGTAAGAAATGAGCCAATTGTTTTCCTCCTAGTTCTTGCTTGCATTAATAATATTTAAAGAATCACCTTCAATGTGAATATTTTTGAGCTACAAGCTATGTGCCAAATTTACACCTACTAATAGGCCATGAGCCTCTTCTACATTATTGGTACCCATAGGTAGCTTCATAGAAAAAACTTTAATAACTCTCCTTTATCATTGTGGATTACACAACCTAACCCATATAAACTTAGATTGCCTTTAGATGAACCATCAAATTTTAGTTTCACAACATATAGGTGTGGGTCACTCCATTTTATTATACTTTTATCAACCATTTGAACAATAGAATGTGCCCCCTAGTTTGGAATCTTCAAGAGAGACTAAAGCACTATCATATTTTTATCCCAGCTTGAGAATGAGTTGTATGGATTTGAGTTTTTCACATCAACCACACTACATATGATATATTTCTTCCCAATTTATTAAGGAAAATTTTCAAATTTATTTCTAAAAATCCTTATGTTATGTTTGATCCATATATTCTACACTAGTGAACTTGGGATCAATGGCCATAGTGCTTCAAAGAGAGAACCTTTATAGAGTAACAAATAACTTTGAAATAGCTCCAAAATGGTGTTTCATAAGGGGAAGGCCAATGAAGTTTGTTTTGGATACAATTCCAACATGTTTGAGAAAAAATATAGTGGAGAAAAGATGATCCACTATTTTCTGATAGGCACCACATATAATACAGTTGAATGGCTATGCTAGGGCCAATATCAAAAGCCTGCAACTTGTTAGAACCCGGTTATGAAGAGCTAACAAAGCAAAATCAGCTATTGTAGTGAGAATTGAGGTGTGCTAACAAAGATTATATGGCTAGAATTAATCAATTATTAATAATGGATGATGACGATAATTATTAATAATAAATGTAATGAATTATTAATAAAAAATAAATGATAATTAATTGTCAATTCTTAGAAGAATAATTTTTTAGTGTCTAGATTTTTGCCCTCTTTGATTCAATATTTGAAGTGATAAATTGTTTCAAAGAAAAGAAAAGTAGTTGAGAAAAAAATTAAGAGATGAAGAAAATTATGATGTCAAAGTTGAGTAGAAGAAATATAAATATGGAAAAGTGAGATTATTGATATTCCCTCAAATGGTTATCTATGCAAAAACTACATAAGTGAACACTTCAAAGAAGATATGTGAACAAAAATAGATGGAGGATGAAAAATTACGTGGAAGAAAAAAATTCAATATGGAGCTACAAATATGATTATAAGAATGAAATGATGATGATGAATTTATTATGATGATGTGTGCCAAATTTGAGCTTAACAAATTTTTTTATAGCAATAGATATTATACACTAGGGTATACAAGAATAAGGTGTTGATGTATCCAATGCATGGATTATCTCAAAAAACTACGAGTATCTATAAGAATATGCTACTAGACACTATAATATGGAATATCATGACTTTTGTGGCAATATATTATGTCGATGTAAATAGATATTTTTACCTATCTAGGCCCTATTTACATGTTAAGGCCACTTAGTTCCTAGGAGATAATATTTCTAGATAGTTCTAGTTGTTAGTAAATCTTATCTTATCTTTCAACATTTAATGCTTTTGTCCTATTTCATTTAATATTTGTTGAGGTAGTTTTCTCATTGTACATGATTAAGACACATGTCAAGATATTATCTAAGCCTATCTCAAAACTTGCCTTTATAATCTAGGCTTCATATGTACATATTCTATTTGGAAGTATTGCATCCAAAATCATATCATGATATTTCTTACATTTCTCTCTTGTGGAAGTTAATTTTTTCTTGCAGGAGATTCTGGGGTGATGAGGACTTCACCATTAAATCCTACATACTTTAATGACCATGAGAAAAAGATATCAATGATAAATATACAAAATCAAGTAATCAAGAACATACAATGATGCAAAAATAAGCATGATCTTTCCCTTAGTCAAGCTAAAAATTGATTGATTCATTGTAGATAATAAAATGACATTGTTTATTTGAGGTAAGGGTACATCCCAAAACAACATGAAAATTGAGAACATGTACCAATTATGATAATTTGACTAAACTGGATCATAGTTTGCAACAAGGTTAGGAAAAAGAAAAGGGACATTTTGGATGATGTGCTAGATTGCATGGATTAGGATTGCTACATTTGGAAGGACTACTTTTGGGATTACATATATTATGGAGATATTTTTAGATAGTTGTATTGGATTGGAGGATTTGAACTAATAACAAGAGAGAACCCGGTCTTGTCTAGGAGAATTATTAATGGGAGATAGGAGATATGATTATTATTGTATGGAGGATAGGATATAGAAAAATTATTAGATGGATGATCTACAACATGGTCACTAAGAACTATTTCACATAGGAGTAGCATGTTTTCTCCAAGATATATGTTAGTGTTTGCACTTGGGTTAAAACACTAATTCAATAATATAAAATTGATATGAAAAATATTGTATTTATTTTTAAAATAGAAATTAAAATTTATAAAAGGTATGGAAAAATAAATAATGCCAACTCTTCACATTTTTAACCCTATATTAACTTTTGGATTCAATCATGCATTACTTCTATCTAACGCTAGTTCTTTTTGTAATAAAATATTGATACTACAACCCTTGAGAAGATAATTCATAGAAAATATCGATACTAAAACCCTTGAGAAGATAATTCATGTATTCAACCAAATGGAATAAATAAATTCTTACTTCAAGATATTTAATCCTGTAAGGTGATAATGTTGTTAATATTTTTACTAGAGGTGAGGCTTTGGGTGGTAAATCTCTTAATACTTGCACATAATATTCGCTCTCTAACTTGATCCTTTCTTTTGTTATTCCTTGTGAAACATCAAGTTTATTTGGTATCTTAGAATATTTATATACATCCTTCATGAATTATTTCATTTTTTCCAATGATATTTGATATGAGGAAGGGTACTCACATAATTTTTCAACAATTTTTTTCTTTCTTTATGTAGGCTACACTTTCAAAAATGCTTATTTTATGACCTTAAACTCAAATTTATCATTGTATCTTTTGATTAAGCCGCACTTCCTATTAATTTGATGCTAAAAACTTACTCTAATATGAACCTTAAAAATTGATTAATGAATCCCTTTTGGGTCATATGGTCACCACTTAGGATGAAACATTCGGTCAAAGGTAAAATATCAAAAAAAGAATACAACACCTCTTATGTTCCTTCAAGTTGATTTTTTTTTAAGATAAATGCAACTACCTTGTTATTTCTATGATAACAATCTTTGGAGGCATTGTATGTGGGAGATCATATGGCACCTTATTGGATTTAAACATTCTTTAAATATGGAAAGTTAGGGATACAAGAACAAATTACCATAATTTTTTTTATCTCTCCTTTAGGATTCTTCTACTAGAGTTTGATTAGCCCTTGTGAGAACTCTCCAGATCTACAAAGATAGAAAAAAAGCACATAAAACGAATTTTCATAAAACCAACTTGTTTATTAGATGAAAGAGTTGTACATAATTTAGGAGAGCATCAAGCAGTCAAGCTCCATGAATTGAGGATAGGAATCCTGAATCAAATTGTCAATCTCCATGAATTGAGGATAGGACTCCTCAATCAAGAAAATCAATCTCCATAACTACTGCCTAAGTGTATGATTAAAAATATACACTAACAACCCCCCTTAAGCATAAATTAGGTGGGCACAAAAAACAAAGGGAATTTGAGTCGCGACAACAAGGCCTGATAAGGTACTCATTTACAATGCAAACTCTCAAATAAAGTGGAGAAAGATAGAAAACCCAAAGAGAAAAAACTATCCTCCAAAAATAGAGTAATTAAAAACATTTTATAAAATAAGAGAAGTAATACTGTAGATCTTGCAATCACTCAAAGAGCATGTCCTTTTGACTTCTCTTTTTCCTTTTTAGTGTCTATAGATGATGATGATCCAGAATTTACAATCTTACTTTCCTCAATGATTTGAGTAAGATCATTTATTTGTTTCCTCATATAGTCAAGTTCACTATGCCCAATTTCTTACAAAATGAACACTTGACATTTTTCTTAGTATTTTCCTTCTTCTATGATTTTCCCCTTTGTATTTCCTTATCTTTTCTATCTTCATTTTTGTTTGTCAATCCTTCAAATTTTACACTTTTTGCTACTAAAGCATGTGACTTGTAGGATACTATGGCCCCCATATGGATGAGTTTATCTTGTTCTCTGACTAAATCAACAATAAAATAATCTATATTTGGCATAGACCAATTAGACCCCAAAGCCCTTTTTGTAGAGTGGAATGTTGACACAAAAACTAAATAAGAAGATCCCAACTTGGAAAGAGTTGATAAGATGAGTTGATTATCTTTTTTCTCAATTTGACATTCCTTAAGTTGTTGGAAAAGTGACTTAAATTTGGTGAAATATTCTTGTAATGTCGAGTAATCACTTGGACTTAAAGCTAATTAATTCATTTAATATCATCAACTTTCTGAGATAATTTTTCAAGAGCTGACCATACTTCATGTGGGATTTTCCATGCCTCCACATGAAATAGAAGTTTTGTTGAAAGACGTAAACATAAGAATCCAAAGGCTTGGTCACACTTATTGAACCACTTTTCCTTGTCCTTGGCAACATTTGGTTCCTTTTCAGTACCCATTGTAACTCTATACAAACCTTTGTTCTTGAATGTAAGTTGTACATGGTGCTTCCACTCATGGTAGTTAAAAGGTGTAATAGGTTTAATTACATGATTGGAATCCATGCTTTTTTAGGTTTACAAATTTTTAGGATTTTGAGAAAATAAATTTTGGAGTATCACAACTCTTTCTAATATACACCCCTTTTTTAATATTTTTGATTTTCCCCTTATTTGGCACTTTATTTTAGTGCATATATTTGCATACAAGAATGATGGTGAAAAGGCACTTTATAGATTAGTGCAAAATCACCATTATTAAATAGAGTTTGAAAAAATTAATTTTCACTCTATTGCAAATTTACACCAATGAACTTTGCATTTACAAAACAGAAAAATTAAATATTTTTAAAAGAAGCTAGAGAGAGAACAATTATAGAGAAAAAATTAAGCCCTCATGGGCTAGAAGAAAATAGGTGCTAATTTCTGGCGTGCTCTCTCAGCACACACTCCAATTCATGGCTTTCTCCTTATAGAAATGCCAAATTCAGCCTGCATTGGCTTTTAAAAGACTAAGCAAAAGAAGAGGGTTTCGATGATGGCAGAGGGAGACTTGGGCGTTGCCTCTGCAAAATAAAATCGTACATTCAAATGCACAAAAAAAATGTCCCCAAACCGCATGGAATTTTAGGCCTCCCTTGCAGCTATCACTTCGATCTGCCTTCGCTGATGGGTAAAAAAGCTTTGGATATGTATTTGGAGCTGTAATTATTGATTCTTCGAGACGTGACCCGAAATCGGTAATGAATCTAAATGTTGACCTATTGGAAAGGATGCCCTGAGCTATGGTTATTTTGAAATGGAAGAACTATGGATAGGATGGACCACGTGAAAGGTAAAAAGCCTAGGGATCTATCTATGTTGGTTCTCATCCTAGAAGGAATGTTGCGGACCGAGAGAGCTATGCCCCTAATGGTACCTTTGCACAAAAAAATAACACCCTTTACCTATCGCTGCTGCTTTAATCACCCTTCAACAGTTTCCGCCAATGCTTGATAGGCAGTGGGTCGCCACTTGCAAAAAAAGCATGAGCCTCTCTATGTCGAATGAAGACATGGGCACGGGTCTGAAGCAGCCGCCTATGGCCACAAACTCATGCAGTGAGCTGAGGTGAAATCATGGTGCACAGATTACAGATCCACAAGCCTTTGACGTATGAAAAAGCAAGTGCAATAGAATGCAAATCACGGTATGAGAAAACCATGCCTTTCCTTAGCAAAATCATGCCAAAGCAGAGAAAAAAGAACGCCTCAAACAGATGAATCAAAGCATCTAGCTCTTCAATGCATTCGCCTATGGCCTGAAAACTTCTTTGGAATGCTCTGATATCATGTGAGAACTCTTCAGATCTACAAAGACAGAAAACACGCATAAAACAAATTTGCATAAAATCAACTTGTTTATTAGATGAAAGAGTTGTACATAATATAGGAGAGTATCAAGCAGTCAAGCTCCATGAATTGAGGATAGGACTCCTCAATCAAGTTTTCAATCTCCATGAATTGAGGATAGGACTCCTCAATCAAGTTTTCAATCTCCATAACTACTACCTAAGTGTATGGTTAAAACTATACACTAACAACCCTTATACATTATCATTCAACCTATGGCTATTAATCCATAACAATTTGACAAAGCAATTTTAAAATATGAGAAATAAGTATGCTTTCTATGTTTATCGATATGAGGGGTGCACAATTATATGGGATTAAATTTACCTAGATAGGGAAGTCTGTATATTCAAGCTTTAACTTCTTAAGTCAATACTCTAAAATATTATGCAATAAGATATGATGCAAAAATGAACACTTCCTGATTCTCTTTAAGTATATAATTCTTCTTAAATTCAACAAGTTTAGTGTGAACTTAATGAGCCAATAGCTCTCCATGATGACACAGTTTGTTTTAGTGTAATTCCTTTTATTACCCACGATAAAATCCATTGATGTAAGGTATACAATTGTTTGCAAAATCCTTCCCCTTAACTTGATAATATCCTTGATATGTCTCTTGAAAATAGGGCATCAATTTTCTCAACCCCATTGGTTCATCTTTTTCATTAGGAGTAATTTCCTTTGACTTAAGTTCACTCTTGATCTTGCAATGTAACAACTTGAATACTCTATTGATGTTGTTATACGTTTTGTATAAAACTGATAGCCATTGTAAATCTAATTATGTTTTTTGTTTAAAAATTAATTGAAAAAATATTTAAATTATAATCCAACTAAATTTAAATTTATTTATCAAACTGCATATTTTATAATATGAACGTTCACATCATACAAACAATATATTTATTAATCTCAAATTTAAATAGACTCAATATTTTCCACCTAAATTTAAACCCCTATCTCTATAACAAAGGGTCACATTTGAAAACAATTAATAACTATATAAATTCCTAAAACTGAGACCAATTGAAATTAAATATTTGTTAATCCTTCTATAAAGAGTTTAAGTAACTATATTAAATAAGAGCTACAGAGTAGCGAAGTTCCTGCCAAAATGTTCTAGAATAGTTTTGTTTTAATTTGTTGTGGTTAGAAAGTTTTAGCAACAATAGTCAATATGATGGAACAAATTACAAAGAGTAAAGTAGAAATATATAGGCCTCTTGGATGCTTGACTCAAGAAAGTGACATACCCAAGAGGTCATCAATTGACTCTTCCCAATGAAGAGGTGAGTTAACTTAGTGTAATTGAAACATAGGTGGAATTGACTAAGTAGAACTAGCACATAACTATGTCAATTAAGGATTGATGAGGTAGTGGTGGCACTTGTGTACCTCAAGTGAAGGTGTAGCTATGCCATTATTTATTATATACAAAGTAAACTTTATTAACTAAGTCCAATATTACACTTCGATAAAAACTATCTTAGACAAAGTATAATATTTACACTAACAATTTTTCCCATAATCCAAAATAACAACAGTATGCACACATGCAAAGTAAGAAGAATATTTTATAATGGAACAAATTTGAAACATAAGTAATGACATAAGTATGCTAAATGACACAGTCTATAGAAGACAATAACATACAAAAAAAATTCTGATAGATAATTGGGAGGGGAGGCCACTATTGGGGAGCCAGGCTATGGCTCAAACTTGGGCCAACATTAGGAAAGTCTGAGGGTTTTAACATTGGACCCAACTTGCATGTCCCAATTAAGGAATTCATAACATTAAGATTGGAAAAAATAGAAACCTCTGCTCAATTTAGATTAGGGCTTTAACTTCCCAATTGTCAGTGGTTCAATCACTTTGATCTTGGTGACATTTTAATTCCATATGAGAGGCCCTTTGTGGAATTTATCATTACTCAATGGTGTGATTTCCAAGCTACCGTGACAGAGAATGTATCTAGAACTCAGGATTCTGAAATGAACTATTCTTTAACATAAGTACCAAAGCCAAACTATCATTTACTAAAAGACAAAGTAAAGCATGTTTTTCTGGGCTTGACTAGGGCTTTCCTAAACGCACTTTGCCATGAAATAAAAGTTTAATATGAAGCTAAAGGATATAAATCGAAAGAAAACAAAACAAATATTATAGTGCACACACGAAGATATTGCAGTTGTTCGTTTGTTTTCTTTCAATTTTACACTATCAACTTTCAATTGTTGGTTTGTTTCCTCTGAATTTTAAATTGTCAGCTTACAATTATACCTGTGCAAAGTTGAATATTGTTAACAATACAAGCATACTTAACAAAAAGAGTGTAAATATTTTTAATTGAACAAGTGGAATGCTTGAACTACCATGTGTTCCAGGGATGTGACAAATTATGCAAGTGCAAGTGATAATGAAACCTCAAATACTACTACTTTATCACCATGCTGCTCTTCACTGGTAATATTTAGATTTTGTTACAACTCCATAAAGAAACAGTTGTGCCCACCCCGTTCATTCCAACTAACTATGCCCACTATTATCACACGTTGGCTTTCCACTATTATCACTAGTATGATAATGGTACCAAAAAATTCATTTGTTTAAAATGTTTTGTTATATAATTTGCATCTACACTTTAACAATATACAAGTATTTGTTAAATTAAAAAAAAATCTTAACTCTCATTGGTTAGAATTTTTGTTTCCTTAAGTTTTTAAGTGTTTTTTTCTATAACAAATATAGTGAATATTTATTTTTCTTTCTTAATAAAATTTTCACACTACCAATTGATTTAATTTTCAAATTACATTTATTTATTTATTTTCTTAAAAATGAATTTTATTAGTAGTATTTTATTTCAAGGATTATGGTTAGAATTGGGGTTACCATAAAATTAGAGTTATCATATAGAGTTTGATTTGATTTAAGATTAAAAATAGGGTTACAATTAGGATTAGAATTAATGTTAGTATCAAGATTATCTAATTAGAGTTAAGGTTAGAATTAGAATTAGAATTACATTCAAATTTTGAATTAAATTGTATACATTAAAAGTAATATTATTATATATACATTATTTATTGCTATATATATTTAATAGGACCAATGTTATTTCTAAATATTACAATACTGATAGATTCTCATTATATAGCTACTTAACACTATCCATTAATTATAGCTTTATTTTTTAAAAGATAATTTTTTTATATATATTAATATTTCTCCTTTCCCTTTACTTTAAAAATATTTTTTTTAAATTTGATATCCCACAATTTTTTTATAAAAAAATAGTTTTAAAGTTCTAAAATAATTTAAATAATTATAAAATAACTTTTAGCTAAATAAAATCTAGAAATAACTTTTTAATTAAACAATGTAAATTAAATTAAATCATTCTTAAATAATTTTAAAGTAAAATAAAATAACTTTTAGGTAAACTAAGTAATTATAAAATAATTCTTAATAACTCTTCACATTAAAAAACTAATGTAAATAAAATAAAATTGTTAAATAATTATTAATTAAAATAAATTAACTTTGAAGTAAATAATATAATTTCTACATAAATAAAATCACTCTTCAATAAATAAAATAAATATAAGCAGAAAATAGATAATAATTTATTACTATTGATATTTAAATAGTTTGATATTTTTTATGTTTATTATGGTTTAGTGGTGGAAAAATGTTGTGATAAAAATATTTATAGTTAGCATTCATGAAAATCCATTCTTATCGCTCAAAATTTTTTAGCCAATCAAATTGGAGAAAAATAATTTTTAGAATTTGTAAAGTTAAAAATCGTATATTTAACTTTAAGAAAATTCAAATATAATGTATAAAAAATAAAATATTAAAATTTAATTGAAAAAACTAATGTAAATAAAATAAAATTGTTAAATAATTATAAATTAAAATACATTAATTTTGAAGTAAATAATATAATTTCTACATAAATAAAATCAATCTTCAATAAATAAAATAACTTTAAGTAGAAAATAGATAATAATGTATTAGTATTGATATTTAAATAGTTTGACATTTTTTATGTTTATTATGGTTTTGTGGCTGAAAAATGTTACGATAAAAAATATTTGTAGGTAGCATTCCTGAAAATCTGCCCTTATCATTCAAAATTTTTTAGCCAATCAAATTGAAGAAAACTAATTTTTGAAATTTGAAAAGTTAAAAATCATGCATTTAACTTTAAAAAATTCAAATATAATATATTAAAATAAAAATATAATGTATAAAAAATAAAATAATGAAAATTTATTGGCTACAAGAAAAATATTTAATCACTAGTTAAAGCATAGGTGGTGCCTATAGTTTCCTTGATAGGAACTAAAAAAAGACAAAAGTGTGATCCAAAATGGATGGTTTAAAATTTTAAATAATAATAAAAAGAATAGATTATTATAACAGAATTGATTTATAAAAGGCTTCCCTCCTAAAGAGTACAACTCTATAAAAAGCAAAGCATTAGCTTTCATTACCTATATATGAAGGTATTGAGGCTCGAGAGCTATAAAAAAATGTTTGTGCATTACTTGGAGTTGTATCACAATGCCAATAATTCCTGGCCTTCTAGACAATTTAGTGATGCAAAGCCTGGCAAGTGTTCCATACAAATTCCAACGCAATGTTAGGGCCGTCTCCAAGACCTGGTATGCTCTACTCAGCCACACACACTTCTCTAAAGTGTGACAACGCCATAGCGAGTGTGAGGAGGGAGTAATTCCTCTTCAGAGACTCAGACAAACTCTAAGTGATTTTGATGTGATTATTTACTACTTGCGTGGGCACTGGTGGGAAAGGCTACCTCAAATCCCTAGAGAATTTAAACTACAATAGACAAATTACCATCATTGTGTGTTGGTAAGATCAACACAACAACTAGTTGTGATGGGGCTTGTCAACAGCTATGCTAGGGAAGGTGTATTGATTTTTTATTTTTTATCTTGCAATCTATGTTACTTTGCATGCATCGTATTAGCAATTCAAGGACTCGTCTATGTTGCCGTCAGGTAGCAAGGCCTTTTGAATGGATTTCACATCGCTATCTAGTAGAAGCTTTGATGATAATGAACTCTTATCCGTTGCTAGAATCTTTTGTTTACAATGTAGAGGAGAACAGTTGGGACTATCTTCCTCCAATGAATTCTGATCCGCTGCTTCAATTCTATGCCAGTACTTTTCTTGACGATAAGTTTTACGTAGTCCCCCAGGCAAGCCAAGGAGCGCAAGTTTATGATACTCATACTCGACTCTGGAAAAACATAAATAGCGATGGTAATGCTCAGTATATTCATAGCTGCATAGATGCTATTTGGCAGACACAATGGATTACCTGGGAGTTGTTTATGAGGGGCTAGATAAACATCAAAGAGTTTTGCAGAACCTTATCAGCTATATTTGGGTATTATCGTGTGCAGAACATCAAGGAGTCTGATGTTTATGGTGTTGTTGAGTGCTGTGGTAGCTTTTATGTAACTATCGTTGATTCCACCAATCGTGTTGTGTATTATAGATTTGATCCCCAAGAAAGAGAGGAATTCTCGTCATTTTAGGTGTGCAATACCGATCATATACTTTCATCCCCTTTTGTCCATATTTGTTATTTTTTTTATAAAAGTATATCTATTATTTAGAGAATTGTTTGATGCATATAGAATTGTAAAATAGCTCTTTTAGTTTTTTAACCATATCATTTAAAATTGTAATCATTAAACTTATATGTTCATGGTAATTGTCTTTTAGTTTTGGGTGTATGTTAGATATAATGATCTAAGATTATTATATATCACAAATAGAAGAATTTTAAAATAAATTATAGAGAATTGTTTAGGGGAGAAAACCTAGTATCTGCCTCCCATTAAATAACCGCCACCTCCATGCTCACTCCACCCCACCCACCCCACAAAAAAAAAAACTTTGATGCATTAAATTTTTTTATTTGAACAAATAAAAAATTACAACACCAATGGCTGCTCATAACACAATGAGTGACTCACCAATCATAATAGACAGCTAAACATGTTTTTGCATTTATAAAAAAAGTCAACTTGCACATAAAAAGACTCATTTACAATTTAATTTAAAATATTTACTGTTACAAATACACCCACTTGCAAATCTTTATCTCTCATTACATTTTTTATTTACAACTACAAATAGACATTTAATGGTGCTTTACATGACATAATCACAATCTCCTATTAACTCTATGGGATTTGAAATGCATAGTCTTCCACACACTCCCTAGCAGATATATGTATTTACTTCATTTCCTGTAGGTACCTACACAATTAAATACAAGTGTAAGGCTCCTCAAATAAACATCAAATCCAAATATAATGTAGAATTCAGTCATATCATCTTTAAAAACCTACATAACTGGCAGCTTCAAATTCAAATGCTCAAACAAATTCAAATTTGAAACACAACAACCAAATTGAATGCATTCAATTATCAAATTTGAATTCCTAAATAAGAGGGGGAAAGTAGCCAGTGGTATTCACAATTTCATTTTTTGAAGAATTATTCTCTGCAAAACATCGACAAGCATCCTCTGCACATTCCTCTGGTTGGTAAATTATACATTCTACTTATTGTTATTTTCATGAACTGTGCATTTAACATTTATATCTATGCAGTTTCTTCTTACTTTGCTTTATAAGTAAATGAAAGGTCTTTCTTGGTGATGGGTTTTTACTTTGCTTTGTGTTCATTTTCTGTTTTTTGTCATTTATTTTTGCAAATACGTGTATTTATATTTGTATGTTTTTGGTCATTTGTCATTTATTCCATAGTTTATATCAGGGTTTATACTTGTCATTTATTTTTGCATATATGTGTATTTATATTTTTTTATTTTTGGTCATTTCTCCGAGTTGATCATTTATTAGGGTTTAATATATATATTTGTGCATATATCCATATGTATATATATATATATATATATATATATATATATATATATATATATATATATATATATATGCATTTAATATATGTGTATTATGTATTTAAAAACATATGCACAGATATATATACAAATACATACTTACAAATACTTACATATATATATATATACATATATACATGTACATATATATGTATATAACTTTGTTTAAATACGTTTCCTTTGGCTATCCAATACAACGGACTAGCATTTGTTTATATTTTTCTACTTTCCATTGCACATACAGTAGGCCAGCATACATATATTTGTCATTTTACATTCTGTGTCTCTTGTTCATTCAGCAAATCGATATATATGTTTCTATCCTTTACCTATCCTTTGAGAATGCAAACAATGGTACTGGTTAATCATTTTCTTCTACATCTTATTGAATTTGTAAAAGAATGTGTACAATGTTAATTATATATATATATAACACAACTTGTTGAATTTATAAATGAATGTGTATAATGATATATAACACAACTTATTGAATTTGTAAATGAATTTATATAATGTTATATATATAACATTGTACACATTCATTTACAAATTCAATAAGTTGTTTGTTTGAATTTGTAAATGAATGTGTGCAATGATTTATATATAACATTCTACATATTCCCTTACAAATTCAATACGTTGTGTGTTTGAATTTGTAAATGAATGTGTACAATGTATTATACATTCATTTGTAACAAATTATGTGTTTGTTGTCTCTTGTTCATTGAGCATATTGATATATATGTTTGTATCCTTTAACTATTCTTTCAAAATGCAAACAATGGTACCGGTTAATCATTTTCTTCTGCATCTTTCATGACCCATGAAGGGTTTATTCAATGATTGAAAAATTATTATTGCTTGTTTATGAAATAAATCATTCCTCTTACACTCCTTTTTGCCATGTGTTTTTTGATTTTGTTGGGTCATGGTGCTGGTTTTTTACACACGGGTTCTTTTGGGGTTAAATGATTTCCTCTCCCTGTTTTACCATGTGCTCATAGCCTGGTAAAGTCCATTGTATCATGATTTTATCCACAAAAATGATAGAGGAATTTAGTGGGTTTGACTACATGTCTGCAAAATAATTTTTTTGGTTTGCTTCAACCTTTTTATAAAAAACCCATGCCACTATGAGAAAAATTTGGCAAAGCCATTTAAAATACATATGTATTTGTGAAAACCCTTGTTTCATTTTTTCCAAATTTGTGTGCTTAAGAAATTTATCTCATGAAACCCTTGCATGGAATATTTGACATCTATCTGAAAATGCACTTCTGTATTCCTATGAGTGGAATTATTATATGAAACCGTTGGTTACTTTTTTGTGCACATTTATGAAAACCCAAGTCTATAATCGATCTACCTTTGTTCAAATTAATATCCTATCGATGTTGAATACAACACAACTTCTTTCATTTTATGTACAATGTGCTTTGAACATTGATATATATACATACATATATCTATGTATATATAAATATATATATGTGTGTATGTATAGATATATGCATACATGTAACTATGTAATTATATATATACATAGATACATGTATATATATATATATATATCTATACAAATACATTTAAATACATCTATATGTACGTATATATATGTAAACCCAAATTAAATGATAGAAAAGAATAAGATACCCAAAAAAAAAACATTAGTCATATGCATTAATCGAACCCCAGATGAAGTCTAATTAGGATGTAATGTGTTTTCTGTCTGGTGCTAATGTTAGGAGATTAATCATATGTAGGAGTGATTTTTAATGGGCACCAAAATTATTTTATAAGGTGCTAACGTGAATTAGACCCATTGACTTTTGAGTGAATTTGAATCATAAAATAGATCTAATTGCATGTTAATAGTGACATAGTTAGGACTGTTTTCTATTATTGCACTGTATATCAGTGATTCTCTTTGTAATTATATGTACACATACATATACATATAGATATATATGTATATGTGTGCATACAAATAATTACACAAATAAATGTATACTTATATAAATTTGTGTACCTACATATGTTTGCTGATGTTTTTTGTCCATGGTGTGAGGTAATGACAAACATCATTCTCCTTTCAGAATGCAAACAATGGTACTCTTAGGTTTTTTGGTTGTTTCTAGCTTGATTTCAACTTCTTTTTTTTGCTTGCAACATTGTTTTTCTGACACTTTATGGCTTACAATGTATAGGACCACTAACAATCATGATACCAGGGTAGAAGAGGAAAAGATCGGGTGGGAGGCACTTGATTAGAGTACCTCATAGAGTGACATTCCATGTTCCAAATGTTATTGATGAAGAGCCAACAATGGACATCAATGAGGAAGTTATTTCTAAAAATGCACAACAGGCCAATGAAAATGATGGTTTTGAACCTGCTGTTCATAATACTGAGGTAGAAATGGAACTGCCACCTGCTGACCATGTGACAACCCTAGATTTTTGCATGAAAACTTGGTCTATGGATGACGTGGAAAAATCCATTACAAATGTTGAGGACAATTAAATGTTAATCAGAGGTTCAACAATCAAATGGGGAATTTCGCCTAGCAGTTTGTAGGCATGGCTAAATGGTGTGACATCTGCAAAAAGGAGGGGGCCATGAATAGTCCTAACTAATGAAGAAGAAGCTTAAATTGTGTAGTGGTGTAAAGATATGGCTAATATTGGCCATGCCCTTCAAGTGTCACAACTTAAGTCAATGGTGGCCCAAATGGTTGAAGCGAAGTCTAACCCATTCACAAATGGGATACCAGGGAGGTCATGGTGGGTTGGATTTCGTCAAAGGCATCCTGATCTAACAATTCGAACACTCGAAGGAGTGGACAAAAATCAAGCTATAATGCTATGCCTAGAAATAGTTTCTTCATTCTATGATAACTTTGAGGAGTTGTAAAACAAACAGAATTATGGGCCCAACAAAATATGGAATTGCGATGAAACAGGTGTGTAGGCTCGTAAAAACTGTGCAATGAGAGTTATTGCAAAAATAGGGATGAAATGTGTTCCACAATTAATTTCTAAAAGTAGATAATGGATCACTGTTCTAGCCTATGTTAGTATAGCAGGTCAAGCTATACCCGATTACTATTTGCTCAAGTCCAAAAGTAACATTAGAAACTATATTGTTAACTATAAGCCAAGGGCATGCATGGAAATCTAAGAGCATGCTTGGATGACCAAATAATTATTTGTGGAATGGTTAAAACACTTTACAAGAAATGTCCCAGGAGGGGTGTCACCAACCAACAAACAACTTCTCATCTTTGACAGTCATAGTAGCCATGTGGCATTCAAAATGGTTGAAGAAGCAAAGAATATGGGAATAGATTTTCAAACACTTCTAGCACATTGCAGCCATAAATTGCAACCCCTTGATGTTAGTGTGTTCTCACCATTTAAGAACTACTTCAAACAACAAAGGAGTGTATGGATCTCTGAAAATCCTCAACTTGACATTGGAAGGGTAGAGTTGGCAACACTTGCCAGCAAATATTTTGCACAAGCTTTGACTCCTAATAACATTGCAAGTTGTTTTAGAAGAACAAAAATTTGGCCAATAAATTGACATGCACTTCACTTGGATATGGGGCCAAGCCAAGCTTTCATGGTTGAAGAGGAAGGAACCACATTGAGAGTAGAAATAGAGGGTGATACAACTAATGATGAGGCATAATTCATGGTAGAGACTTGTTTGAGGATAGCAGGTTGGAATAAGGAATAGATTGGATAGTTTGTGGAAACCTTTTCTGCAAGCAATCCCACAAAT
>CM021102.1:692340195-692399236 GCA_007115665.2 Sequoiadendron giganteum
TACAAAAGTGCACTTTTAGATAGATGCAGAATATTCCAGGCAAGGGTTTCATCAAATTAATTCCTTAAGCACATGAATTTGGAAAAAACCAAGCAAGGTTTTTCACAAATACATATGTATTTTAAATGGGTTTGCTAATTTTTTCCCATAGTGACATGGGTTTTTTATAAAAAGGTCGAAGTAGACAAAAAAAAATTATTTTGTAGACATGTGGTCAAACCCACGAAATTACTCATCATTTCTGGAGATAAAATCATGAGACAATTGACTTTACCAAGTCGTATTTAATCATTTAACCCTAGAAAAACTCGTATTTGGAAAAAAAAAGAAAAGCAAGGGATTTCACAAAAATGGTGTATACTAAATGGGCTTGCCGATTTATGCTCAAAACCCACGAAATTCCCCTATCATTTATGCAGACAAAATCATGATACAATTGACTTTACCAGGCTGTGAGCAAGCAGTAAAATGAGGAGAGGAAATCATTTAACCCCAAAAAAACCTGTGTGTAAAACACCAGCACCATGACCTGACAAAATCAAATAGCACATAGCAAAAAGGCATGTAAGAGGAATGATTTATTTCATAAACAAGCAGTAATAATTTTTCAATCATCGAATAAACCATTCAAGGGTCATGAAAGGTGTTGAAGAGAATTATTAACCAATACCATTGTTTGCATATTCAAAGGAGAATGATGTTTGATGTTACGTCAAGGTGTACGAAGTTGCAGGAGTCGTGGAGAGCTATTGCCATTCGCTTCCATCACCGTGAAAACCTTCCAGAGAGCGCGCGGGGTAAAATGATGGAAAAGAATGGGATACACACAAAAAAAGCATTAGTCATATGCATTAATTAGATCCCAAATGAAGATTAATTGGGGTGTAATGTGTTTGGTGTTTGGTCATAAAGTAAGGAGATTAATATGTAGGAGTGATTTTTGATGGGCACCAAAATGATTTTATAAGGTGCTAACGTGAATTAGACTCATTGACTTTTGAGCGGATTTGAATGAGAAAAAAGTTTTGTTTATATGTTAATAGTGACACATTTAGGTATTTAAAAAAAAAAAAATGGTGGTTAAAGCTGGTAGGTATTGGGACGTTAGGTGGTGGCGAGCAGATGACACCTCTAAAAGGTGTCTTTTTGACCTTCGCACGCATATCCAACACTCCCACACTCTACCGAATTTCCTAGAAGCCAAAACCTTAGTTATAAGCTCTTAACTCGTGAGCGAAAAAAACCCATAATTTTTTTTTTCGATTCGACGTACAGTTTGAATTCTACGGTTGCGCAAGGTTAGCCCTGGCAGATACTGGGTCTTCTCCCCTAATGTATACAATTTTTAAAATAAAATTTACACATGTTATTTTAGTTTGTATAATTTTAATTTAATTATGATAAGATCTATATATTTAAAATCGTTTTTTAGTTTTGATTACATTGATGTAATGATTTAAGATAATTATTATATATTGATACATAAAATATTTTCTATAAAGCTTGATATATATATGAATGCACAGTTTTTTACTATATTTGCAATTTTCTATATATCTAGTATTCATTATGTTTTTGATTTCTTACTATATATTAACATTTACTCATTGTCTAGATACTACTACTTGCTCATACTAAGTCAATCATATCGGTGTGGAATCAACAAAAAATAAAATATTCAAATTCATCTTCTCGTTGACTCTTGTTCATTTGTCTTGTAATGAGTCAACGTGATACATGTTTTACATGATTTATGGCAATGTAATGGAATTTAAAGGTACTTAATGTGCATTACTAACCATTAAACATCAATAATTTAAATAATTAATATTTAAGAAGTGTTCATAATAGAAATCTTCCAATTATTTGAAGAGAAATCAATAGAAAATGATATACTAGAATATTGCATGCATGTTGGAGGGATTTAAATTAATAAAAAATCAATTAAAATATTGGGAAAGAAAGGAAACCATTGATTACTACTATAGATATCCTAAATGCATCTAGCTAAAAAATATAAAGATATTAATTTGAAATTATTTTTTTTTTTTTGAGAATTATTTTATTGTTCTTCTTATCTTAAATAATCTTAAAGCTAATATATCATGCTATTTTACTTTGTATTTATTTATGCTTTATTTTCTTTTATTTTTCCTTTTATTTCAAAAAATTAGTAAATATTATATATTTATACGTAAAATAATTTTTATTAACATCTAAAATTTTAGATACTATTTTCTTTAATACTTACACTTTAAATTTATTTTTCTAAGTTTTAAAAATTAAACAAATTATTAACATGCATCTCAATATATACTTAATTTAAAATTATTATATAGTATTTATTTTATTAAAATATATAATTATTTCATGAAAATTATAATACCAACTATATTTAAATAATTATATAGATTATAAAAAATAATGTGGGTCATTATTTATTTATTTGTTTTGTATTTTTATTATCGTATATGTCAATTTTTTAATTATTTTTGTTAGCATGCTCATGTCATTATATAATGTGTTGAGGGGTTCATAAGAAAGGAATGGAATACAAAAGTTATATATTGGTTACTAAATAAAAATATATAATGTGTAATGTGAGATTTCAATGTCAAACATGTAAGGTGCAAGTTCACTCAATTAAGGAGTGGAGTACTATTGGTGAAATTATTAATATCTCACCTTAATTAAGCTTACTTAGGTAAATAGTATTATTTATTAAAGTTAATTAGGAATATTAGGCAAGTGTGTGTCATCACTCCTTGATTCATGGGAGTTAGGTACCAGATCTCCCTCATCAAGTGAGTTACTTTGACACCACTACACTTCTAAGTTGAGTTGGTCTTTTGATAACTCCCGTTTACTAGGACACTTGTCATTCTTGAAAAGTGCATCCTAAACTTATAACTTTGTATTAATTCCTAATGTTATTCAATTCATTTTTGTGATCAATTTGATACAGATTCATTCTGTGTGCTTGGAATTTTAGTCTTTGTGATTCACGGGTTCTCACATAGTATCAGGGAAAGCGAAGACATTTTCAGGCCAAAGTCGAACGTAGTGAATAGAGATTGTGTGAGGGCATGTTGATTTGCTCTGTTTCTTAAAGGGTTACAAATATTTTTTTTTTCATTCAAACTCATTGTTTGGAAGCCGAATCCCATCAAGTGGCTAAAATAGAGAGGCAACCAAAAATATCTATTAAATTCTTCTATTTGAGACCCGGTTTGCATTTGTGAGTTATTTTTGGGTGCAAGTGGACTCTTCCCCAGGCGTGATTTCCTTGAATTGTAGGTCGTTTCACTTGCAAGCCACATTTTGGAGGATCTCAGGCCACGAGAATTCTTCATGATTGGCAAAATTTATAGGCCGCATTTCATCTTTGCTCTACCATATTTTGTTGAAGAGGGGAGACCTAATTCAAAACAGAAAAGGCTCGATCGGGTGGTGAAGAGGCACTATCTACTGCGGAGAGGGCTGACGCATCAAGTGGAGGTTCGCGTTTTTGTGGTAAAGGTGCACTATTCTTTGCTCTAGAGGAGTAAGTTGATTTTCATGGTGGGATTTTCCGACTTGATGACCTATAATGGCTTCAATAGGTGTCTAAGCAAGGGACTCGAGAGTTTTTCAACCTCTTTATTCCTCTTCACACCCATGCTTGGAGGCATTTTGAATTGTTGTCACCCGCATTTGCAAGCAGTGCCACCAATCAAGTGGCCCATGCCACCATTGCTTGCATCATCCTCTAATTTGGGCCCATAAATCTACGCTAAGAGAGAATGGATCTGCAGTGAGTGACGTCTCAAATCTGTAATGTTCATGTGCAATTTCTTTGTGCATGTTGGGAACCTAAAGGGGTGTGAAAAATCTACCAGTCAACCAATGAAATCTGCAATTTGGTCCGAGAAATCTGAGCGCCATTAGAAGGATTTTAAAATCTATGATGGGAGTCAAGATTAAAGCAGCAAAAGGGTGCAGTGTTCTTGGTCACATGGGGTTTCATCCCCTATTTTTTTCCAGTCCATGAGGGTTTTATTAGTTTCTATTTTCTTTTCTCTAACTTCTTAAAATATTTGATTTTCTTAATTTTGTAAATGCAAATTTTTTTTATTGGTGTAAATTTACAATAAGGTGAAAATTTAATTTGTCAAACTCCATTCAACGATGGTGATTTCGTACTAATATAAAGTGTAATTTTTCACAATCATTCTTGTATGAAAATATATGCATTGAAATAAAGTGCCAAAGAGAGGGGGAAATCAAAAATATTAAAAAGGGGGGATGTCAAAGAGTTGTGATTAAAAATCCATTCCAAATTTCTTTCAATTTTCTTAAAAAAGTTGAAAATCACAACTAAGCATGGAGCCGAATCAACAAAAGGAGCCAAATGCAATTAACAATAAAGAAATACAAGGAGCAACAAAATAAAAAATGAGGAAAATATGAAACTCTCTTTTTTTGGAGGATAGTTTTTTGCCATTTGGTTTTCTATCTTTCTCCACTTTACTTGAGGGTTTTCTTTGTAAATGAGTACCTTATTAGGTCTTGTTATCGGGACTCCAATTTCCATTGTTTTTTGTGCTCACCTAAGTTGTGCTTAAGGGGGGTATTGTTGTAATTATTAATATCACACCTTAGTTAAGCTTACTTAGGTAAATAGTATTATTTACTTAAGCTAATTACGAATATTAGACAAGTATGTGCCATCACTCCTTGATTGATGGGAGTTAGGTACCACATCTCCGTCATCAAGTGAGTTACTTTGACACCACTACACCTCTAAGTTGAGTTTGTCTTTTCATAACTCAGGTTTACTAGGACACTTGTCATTCTTGACAAGTGCATCCTAAACCTATAGCTTTGTAATCATTCCTAATGTTACTCAATTCATTTTTATGATCAATTTGATGTAAATTCATTTTGTGTGCTTGGAATTTCTGTCTTTGTGATTCACAGTTCTCACAAGTACAATAAATGATAGAATTGTTCCATACATAGGAATTCAATGATATTTGAAAAATAAAGACTTAAGATTGTGAAGTATATATTTTAGTTTTCTAATTATACAATTCAAAATTGGAATCATAAGATTTATGTGTTTATATTAAATTTATTTTAGTGTTGGGTTTATGTTTTTGATAAGAAAGCAAGGTTAAAGGGCCCTGACCCTATACTAGTGTTGGGTTTATGTTAATATAATTATCTAAGATAATTGTATATTGATAAATAGAATAATTTTAAAATAAATTATTGAAAATTGTTTAATGTATATGTTAGTGTATAGTTTTAATCATACACTTAGGTAGTAGTTATGGAAATTGATTTCTTGATTGAGGAGTCCTATCCTCAATTCATGGAGCTTGACTGCTTGATACTCTCCTAGATTATGTGCAACTCTTTTATCTAATGAACAAATTGACTTTGAGAAAATTCATGTTTATTATGCTTGATCATCTATCTTTGCAGATCTGGAGAATTCTTCATGGTATCAAAGCCATCAAATATAGTTTCAAGGCATAGGAACTTTGTTAGAAGGCCGCATTTCTTCTAGTTGTTTTTTTTTTCAAAAATCTCTGCCCATCTTTGTCCAGGGTGACGCATCAAAGGAATGTTGAGGGTTGCAAAACCAAGAAGCAGTGCACCTAAAGAGGCATAAGGGCCGGATCGACAATTGGAGGTAGCATTGGTAACCTACGTAGGGGCACATTTTCACCTATTAGAGATGTGATTTCACCATCAGAGGCCATGATTTGACTTCTGTAGGCTGTGTAAATTACTTGGAGGGTGCGATTCACCTTTTGTAATCCTTTTTTGGCTATTGGAAGGCGCAATTTATGCTGTGCATGCTACGATTCATGGCATTTTTTTATAGATTGTGACTTGTATTCGGTGCTATAAGGCGCAAATCTGGAAAGTTTGAAAGTAGTGCTGGAAACTCAAAGGTTCTGAATCACCTCTACAGGGTCCTGATTCACCTTTCGAAGCCATGAGACATTGGTATCCCAATAAGGGACATTTCAAATCTGTGAGGACAAGTCTTCTCAACTTTATCGAGTTGTTAGCACTGGTTCTTTCCAGCCCATGAGGGCTTAATTATTTTTTATTTTCCCTCTCTATTTCTTTAAAAATATTTGATTTTTCCAATTTTTATAGGTACAAACTTTATTAGTGTGAAATTGCAAAAAATGAAAACTTAAAAGTGTTATTTAAAGTACTTAATTTTTCAAAAAAATTCAAATGTTGGTGTCATTTTTCGCCTTCATTATTGTATGCAATGCATGCACTAAAATAAAGTTTGAAATAAGAGGAAAATCAAAAGTATTAAAAATGGGGGTATATTAGAGAGTGTGGTTAGAATACTCTAAAATTTCTTTTTTCAAAATCTTAAAAAGTTGTAAACCTAAAAAAGCATGGAGTCCAATCATGTAATTAAACCTCTTAAACCTTTTAACTACCATGAGTGGAAGTTGCATGTACAACTTACACTCAAGAACAAAGGTCTGTATAGAGTTACAATGGGTATTGAAAAGGAACCAAATGCTACCAAGGACAAGGAAAAGTGGTTCAATAAATACGACCAAGCCCTTGGATTCTTGTGTTTATATCTTTCAAAAGAACTTCTATTTTATGTGGAGGCATTGAAAACCCCACGTGAAGTATGGTCAACTCTTGAAAAGTTATTTGGGAAAGTTGATGATATTAAAGGCCATGAGCTAGAAAATAAATTAATCAACTTAAGTCCAAGTAATTACCCAACGTTACAAGAATATTTCACCAAATTTAAGTCACTTCACCAACAACTTAAGGAATGTGGAATTGAGAAGAAAGATAATCAACTCATCTTATCAACTCTTTCCAAGTTGAGATCTTCTTATTTAGTTTTTGTGCAACTTTCTACTCTACAAAAAGGGCTTTGGGTTCTAATTGGTCTATACAAAATATAGATGACTTTATTGGCTTATGCTTTAGTAGCAAAAAGTGTAAAATCTGAATTATTGAGAAAGAAAAATGAAGAAAGGAAAGATAAAGAAATACGAAGGGTAAAATCACAGAAGGAAGAAAATACTAAGAAATATGTCAAGTGTTCCTTTTGTAAGAAATTGGGGCATACTGAACTTGACTATATGAGGAAACAAATAAATTATCTTACTCAAATCATTGAGGAAAGTAAGATTGTAAATTCTAGATCTTCATCATCTACAGACACTAAAAAGACAAAAGAGAAATCAAAAGGACATGTTTTCTGAGTGATTGCAAGATCTACTATATTACTTCTCTTATTTTGTAAAATGCCTGTTGTTACTCTTTTTTTGGAGGATAGTTTTTTCCCATTGGGTTTTCTAGCTTTCTCCATCTTTATAAGAGTTTGCATTGTAAATGAGTTCCTTATCAGGCCTAGTTGTCGGGACTCAAATTTCCATTGTTTTTTGTGCCCACCAAAGTTATGCTTAAGGGAGGTGTTAGTGTATAGTTTTAATCATACACTTAGGCAGTAGATATGGAGATTGATTTCTTGATTGAGGAGTCCTATACTTAATTCATGGAGATTGACAATTTGATTGAGGAATCCTATCCTTAATTCATGGAGCTCGACTGCTTGATACTCTCCTATATTATGCACAACTTTTTCATCTAATGAAAAAGTTGGCTTTGAGAAAATTCATGTTTATTGTGCTTGATCATCTATCTTTGTAGATCTAGAGAATTCTTTAGTATACATAATTGTAAAATTAAATTTATGAGTTTTATCTCATTTTGGATAATTTTAATTTTATTATGGTAAAATTTATATATTTATAATCATTTTTTAGTTTGGATTGATAATGATGCAATGATTTAAGATAATTATTATATATTGATACATAAGCTATTTGGTAAGGTTGGGTTCATTTTATAAATTTTATATCTATTTCCATTTTCATGAATGCACATTTGTTTATATTTTATTTTATCCACATTTGGAATAATTAAATATATCTACTATTTAATATGCTTGTAATTTCTAAGCATACATTGATTCTTATTCATTTCTTAATTATTACCACTTATATTAAGTCAATCATATGGGTGTGGAATCAACAAAAAGTATTATTTTTTTCATTTATTCTTGTCTATTTTTCTTGTAATGAGTCAACTTAGTAAATGTTTTTGGTGGTTTATGACTATGTAATGATATTTAAAGACATCAAATATGCATTCATTTATCATTAAATATCAATAATAAATAATTTACATTCAAGAAACCTTGTTCATAATAGAAGTATTTTTATTATCAATTACTAATATCCAATAAACTAAAATGTGCATGACTATTGGATGGATTTAAATTAATAAAAGTCTATCTAGGATATCACATATAAATTAGGGGATGAAATGATACAATTAATTAATAATGTAGATATAATTAATACATCTATTTAAAAAATATAAAGAGATATTAATTTGATCCTATTTAATTTACTTCAAATTTATTTTAGTTTTATCTTAAATAATATCAAATCTAATATGTCTTACATCTTATAGGTAGATGCATTTAAGGTATATATGTTAATTTTTCTATTTATATTTATATTTATATTTATATTTTATTTTATTTGACATTTATAAGTTATTATAAATATTATATATTTATATGTAACATATTATTTACTGATTTTTTGATTTATAAGAGTAGAGCTGCATTTATTAATTAAAAAAATATGTTACTTAATATTTACAAAATCTAGGACTTAGGTTAGGATTCTACTAGAAACTAAATCCTCTAATGTTGCTATAGGATACTAACAAAATTTGGATTGAACTTTATACTTAATTGTTTTTTACTTTACATATTTAGATATAGCTATACAATTATATGATTTTGTACTCATCTTCTTTTTTTACTAGAACTTGGTTCAGAAAGGCATACATCCATTTAATGTCAAATGCACTCAAAAATATTTCATTTTCCTTAGGAATGAGCATCCCTTTGTAGCCTTGACGTGGCTTTCCTCACTTGCCACATCTTTTGATAGAAGGGTTGATTGGGACAAGGAGTTAGATAGGCTTAGAGCCCTTGTGGTTATAGAGGAGGACAAAATGGAATTATAGGAAGATATTGCCACCATTCACAACAACAAAGAAAAAAAAGCAATGTCTCCAAGATATTATTGATTACAACAAGGAGACTGTGAAGAATACTTCCATGACCATACAGGTATTTCAACTAGAACTAAGGAACAGTCATGGAAGAAGGGTGGTCTTGATGATAGTCATGCACAAAAAGAGGCAAGATGGTGGGAAGTTTATCTCAAGCCACCACCAAGGAGACTTAACCTATTCAGAAGCTCACCCTATCGTTTGATGAAAAACTCCACTTCCTAGCTAAGGAGTGGCTGAAAATTAGTGGTCTCAAGCTTCTGGGAGACGAGTAGCAATTTCAATCCATTATTGGTTTTTCTCTGTGTAACTATTTTTGTTTCTCTTACTAGTCTAGTTGTTTCTTTTTTTTTCCTTTCTAGGTGTTTCACTTCTTGTGAGTCCCTTTTTTGGCCTCTATGACCGTTTTATAATGAGTATGAGCCCTTCCCATTTTAATCTAATCAAAATATCTAAAATTTTACTTACTATTTTATTTAATACTTATAAAATTTTAATTTATTTTTCTAAGTTTTCCAAATTAAAAAAAATATTGTATCCTTAATTATATATACTTATTTTAAAATTATTATTTAGTATTTATTTTATTCAAGTATATAATTATTTCATTAAAATTATGTTTTTTTAGATGAAGAAGTTGGAAAAAAATATGAATTCACAAGAACTCATCTCTTATGATAATGAATGGTACACTTGACACTAATTACACCTAGGTGATGCTCATAGAGGTGAAGCATTAGGCCTTCCTGGGAGGTCACCTATCCTATTACTACTACTCAAGCATGTTTAACCATGAAGTTTTCCCTGAGGTTAAGCCTACATATATTGTAACCTCATTCAAAAAACCATTAACAAGTTTTGTGCCTTATGAACCATTTATTATACATCCCCTTTAGCTCATAAATTGATAAGTAGGAGATGTTTTCCATAGTGTGTCAAATTTTGATATTGCTATCAAGATTCAATAGTGTAGTTTTTTTATTCAAATAGATTGACCTATGATTCATGAGTAGTGGTTCACAAGAACCCATCTCTCATGATAATGAATAGTCCAATTAGCACTCCTTACATCTAGGGGATGCACAAAAAGGTGAAGCATTGGGCCTTCCCAATAGGTCACCTACGCTAGTACTACTCCAACTCAAGAATGCTTAACTGTGAATTTCCCCCAAGGTTAAGCTTGCTTAGCCTGCAACCATATTTGAATAACCTTTTGCAAGTGTTGTGCATTATGAACCATTCACCATAAAGCCACTTTAGCTCATCAATTGATAAATAAGAGGTATTTTCCACAATATGTAAAATTATGATATTGCTATTAAGATTCAACCATGTATATATTAGATTCAAACTCATCAACCCATGTTTCATGCATAGTGGTTCACAAGAACCCATCTCTCATGATAATGATCAATCTACATAGCAATCATTGCATCAAGGTGATGTTCATAGTGGTGAAGCATTAGACCTTTCTGGGAGATCACCCATCTGAGTACTACTCCAACTCATGTACACTTAGCCATGGATTTTTTCATTAAAATTATGTTATTGACTATATATTTGAATAATTTTATAGATTATTAAAAAAAATGTGGGTCATTATTTTATTTATTTGTATTTTTATTCTTGTATATTTCAACTCTTTAATTATTTTTGTTAACTTGCTCATATCCTTCTATAAAGTGTTGAGGGATTCGTAAGAGAGGAAGGGAATACAAAAATTCATCTTTCGAATACCAAGTAAAAAGATATACATGTGTGGAGATTTCAATGTCAAATAGGTGAGGTGCTAGTTCATTCAATTAGAGGAGTGGAAAACACATTTTTTCATACATACGAATTGAATGAGATTTGAAAATGTAGACATACAAAATTAAGATTATTAACTAAACATCACATTTGATCATTCTTCCCTCTTAATTAATTAAATCAAATTAATTAATTAACCTCCTAAAGTCTTGATTTAATTAAATCACATATATCTAATTAAATCACTCATATGCATTTCCTCTCATTTGATTTAAAACAAATACAAAAATTTAAATCAAATGTCATATCACCTAAACTCCTGTTAGATTAATCGAATCCTGATTAGTTTCATCCTAATTACCTGAATCCTCTAGATTCATCCACTTGCACAATAAATCATTTAAATTTATTTATTAAAACACATATTTTCCCTCACAAGGAATATGCCCTCATTAACTCTCATGTTTGACTTTTTTGGCCAAACACAGTTCCTCCTAAAAACCCTCAACCATATTCATTTATTGCCATTTTCAAATTTGAAATGGGCACATTAGCCAAAACTTGCACAAGCATGGGCCAATCCCATTGTGACAAGTGGCTCTCTCATATTGGATGGGATTTAGTCCCACGTATCTCAATCTTAGCTTCTCCTCTCTCAACTTCTCCTATAAATGCAATGCATTTTCTCTCATTTCATCATCTACAATTTGAGCACTATCTTTATAGGCAACTTGAGTTCATTAGCATCTCATTGTCTATCATCTCATTTGACTTATCAAGGATTGGGAAAGGGCTACCTTCTACACAAAGGATAGCACCAATCCACCATAGAATAGATATACTTCATGTCTTCATTGCATGCTTGGATTAATTTTGTCATTTATTTTGAAAAATTTTGTATTATTCTATGAGGATGTTAGAATCATGCTAACCATTTGCAGATTTTGATGTCCACAGGAAAATAAAGACTTAAAATTGTTCAATGCATATAGAATCGTAAAATAAATATTTTAGTTTTTTAATTGTACAATTCAAAATTCCAATCATAAAATTTAAATGTTTATTGTAATTTTATTTTAGTGTTGTGTTTATGTTGATATAATGATCTAAGATAATTGTATATTGATAAATAGGATAATTTTAAAGATTCAAACTACTCAATCTGATAAAATTGATGAGCTAGAATTGCTAGAAGAACAATTCTTAATATCAGTAGGTTCAAATATGTATGATGAAATAGCGGAGAAGTTAGCAGCTGAGGAGGATTGGGGGAAAGGTGTAGTGGCTCAAGAGGACATCATAGTGGGGGTAACAAAGCATAAGATTGATTGGGGGAAAAAGGGATAACTTATGAAGGTAATGGGTCAGACCAATGTACTCATGAAGATTTAGATCAACATCTACAACAAAAAGAGTTTTGCTTGGTAAACTAGGAAGAAGTAGAATATGATTATTCAAAGATACTGTCCAAATCTCAAACTCTTGCTCAAGAAATTCTAAAGAAGTCACCAGGGAAGCGGGGAAGGAAATCCAATTTGGCAAAGAGAGGAGATTGAAGTAGGGGTTCAAAAAAATATGTATGAATCTATTCCAAACAAACACCTGCGGAGAACTTGCTTCTATCCTCAAGCACAATGAAGGTTGTTTCGTGGAATGTCAGGGGTATAAATTCCCCTAACAATAGAGATCATATAAAATATCAAATTGATTCTTGTGGAATAGATACTATTTTACTTTAGAAGTCTAAACTCTCAACACAATCATATGAAACCTCCATACAACAATCGACAAGGTGGAAAGTGATACACTCTCTAGCCCAGGGGGCCTCTAGAAGATTGGTTACCTTGTGGAACCCTAAAGCAATAAATGTTATCTCAACAAGGAATGAGTCATTGCTTGAGGTTTCTAAATTTAGCTTGAAGAATTGGTTGTTTAATATTTATGGGCCTGATTCAACAATCGATAAGAAAGAGTTGTGGGGTAAAATAACTCATGTTATAAAAAACCCGCATGATACAAAAGTCATTTTGGGAGGAGATTTTAATGCCATTGTTTCACTTCAGGAAAAAGTTGGAGGTACTAGGCTACCATTGAGAGTGATTGAATATTTCAATTCCTTCATTCTCACCAATGCTCTAAAAAACATTGTGCCATCCAACCTAGGAAGAACACTTGGATGAATTGTAGGAAAGGTTCCTTACAAATTGTTGAAAGATTAGACAAGTTTTTGGTATCTCCAAACTGGTTTTTAGGGCAATAGGGTTTGGAATCCAAAATATTACCTCTTGTTGGCTCTAATCATTATGCGATCTCTTTGCATATCTCAAATGTCTCCCTTCTTAGGGGAAAATTTTCCTTCAAATTTGAAAGCATGTGGTTCAGGTACCCACAGTTTTGCCTATGTTGTGTCACTGGTGGATAAATGCTCCGTTTGAACATGGTTTAAAAATGTACCAGCTTCATGAAAAATTAAAACATGTCAAACAAGAAATAAAAGTATGGAATAAATTGGTGTTTAAAAATGTTTTCTAGTAGAAACAGGTTGTTTTCAAAGAGTTATCAAGAATTCATGAGCAGATTATTAAAAATGGATTAAGTGATAATTTGTTTGAGTAGAAAAATTAATTGAAAGGGGATTGGGAAGATTTATGTGCTAGGGAAGAAATATATTGGTACAAAAAATCATGAGAACTATTGCTCAAAGAGGCTAGAAAAAATACAAAGAGTTTTTAGGCCTCTGCATAGATAAAGAGAGCTACTTCAACAATATTTTAAATCTAAGAGATGGCCTCAGGTATTTGGCTAACATCAAAAGAATATATCAAGAGAGAATTTGAGAGATTCTTTTCTACACTTTTATTAGCCCCTCAAGACAAAGATGATTAGTGAAGGAAAGATGAATAATATATTCTCAAAATTATTACCTCCTAGTTCGAGATGAGTTTAATGATTCCCTTCTCAAACCTTTTACCTTGGATGGATTTACAACAATTTTTTTTGAAAAGGCTGGGATTTTTTGTGCTATGATCTATTGTGGTCTCTAGAAGAATCAAGAAGAATAGGTTCCATGCTGAGGCAGTTCAATGTGAAAAAAATTTCAATCATCCTAAAATTAAATAACTGTAAGACCTTTGTAGAGTTCAGGCCTATATCGCTATGCAACATTGTTTATAAGATCTCTACCAATACAATATACCTCATTTACAACCTCTTATCCCAAAGATTATCTCTCAGGAGTAGGGAGGATTTTTCCTAGGTCATGAAAAATTTGAAGGAGCAATAATAGTACATGAGACCCTTCACTCAATTTATTCTGATTGTCTACCTTCTTTCATTGTTAAGCTAGACATGATGAAGGATTATGATCAAGTAGATTGGGATTTCCTTAACAAAGTCCTTGAGAAATTTTGTTTCAAAGGAAAATTACATAGATGGATTAGATCTTGCTTGTCAAGAGAAATTTTCTCTATCATCTTCAATTGTTCACCTATAGGCTTCTTTATAGCATCAGAAGGATTGAGACAGGGACCCATTATCCCCCTTCCTATTCATTATCCATTATCCATTATCCCTTTAAAAGTTCTCGCAGCTATGTTTATGAAATCGAGCTTTGTGGATGGGTCTCCAGAGCCCACCAATATTGATTTGGTGACATCACCCACAAGTTTAGTTGTGGAGATCAGCTCTAAGGGTACCATCCACCAGCCTCTAGATCTTGATTTCATAAATTTATATTTCCTTTTCCTTATACATATTACAAATTTGTTGTTATTGTTTCCTTTCTCTTTTGTAATCAACCTGAATATTTCCTTTTAGTTCCTTTAATTTTAGGATTCTTAGATACAGAGACACACACCACATACCTTTTACTGCTCATGTTTTTTTTTTTATTGGCCTTTTGGTGTATACACACATGGCTAACCCTAGTAAAGCATATAGATGTGGAAGTACATATGCATTGATATTTTCTAGCACATAAAAACATCTCTTTTCAGCCTTTGTTTACCTTACTCCTTTTATCCATTTGGTGTGATGAAGTACATTTTCCTCAATTGAACTTGTCTTTGTAAGCTACAAAGATAAAACCAACTTTGACTTCATTTGCAATTTGCTCCATCAATGCTAGAGATGTCATTCCCTCTCTGGTCCTTTAGCTCTTGTCCTTTAAAAAATTTGGTGGTAATGACAAGAAGGTTGAGTGATACAAGGTTGTCTTGTCTAATGGACACCATATGCAAATAGGAACACTTAGTTCCAAATGCAATGATTTTTTTTTTTTAGGTGCCTTGAAAATAGGGTCCCTCGTCTGTTTGCGAGACTACATTTGTAGAAATTCCCATAGAAATTCCCAAGATTCAAAGTGGGTTGCGTTGTTTCTTCTCTAGTTTTTAAAATTCTCTTTCTCATTTTTATGTGCCTAATATAATGTGTCCAATATATTGTTTTACTTCTTTTTCAGGGCCTTAATTATATTTAGCTTATTTGTGATAATGTCATATTTTCGAATCATTAGCACTCCTAGGTATCTCTTCAAGCAATAAGAAGAGAAAATGTTGGGACTAGAGTCACCTTCTCCTTCTAAACGGACACCTAAATTTGGTGTGCAACTATTCCCTTAAAAATAAAACGATCCTCCAAATGTCATCCCTATTAAAGCTTTGAACATTTATCAAAATGTTTGGACACTGAAAGGGCATGTAACACATATTAGAGAGATGTACCATTACCATAAACAAGGAGGTGAAGGCCAACTTTTCAGTTTTGACATTATGGATATGGAGGGGACAAAAATTTGTGTTACTTGTTTTGATGATATTGCTGAACTGCATTATGGTCGAATTGAGATAGGTTCAACTTATTTAATATTAAGAGGTTCGGTGAAGGAAGTAAATAAAAAATTCAATAAATTAAATAGTCATTTGGAAATTATTTTGGATAAAAAATCAACTATAAAATGGTGTGAAGATGGCATCTTTGTGCCAAAAAAACCTTAGCCTTTGTGCCAGTTAGTGACATAACCAATTATAGTGATAATAGTTTGGTTGATACTATTGGCATTGTATTCCATGTTGGGTACATATCAACTGTTCATAGGAAGAATGGATCTGAATCAATCCAATGAACTATTAAACTATATGATATCTCTGCTTGTGTTATCGATGTTAATTTGTGGGGCCCAAGTTGGTAAGAAAAAGGTGATGCCTTGGAGTGGATGTACCTTTCTGGTGATATATTCATAGTTGTCTAGGGTGGCTGTGTTGGCTACTTTAATGGAAAATTTATCAACACATCGACAACAACAATCCTTAACATTAACCCTTCCATTCTTGAGGCGAACACTCTCAGATCCATGTGCCCAATCAAAATAGAACATAAGGTTTCATCTTCTACACATCATAGGCTTAATCCTTCAAATGATAGAGCTATTATAGCATTCATCTTGAAAAACTGGCTTGGATTGCCCAAAACTGTTGAAGCAATTTTTAAATCAACCATTCAAATTTTAAAACCTTTTTGTTATCGTACTTTCCCCTTACTGGTTAATGGGAAATAATGCAAAAGAAAATACACATGCCCTCATGTTGATGTTTGGTTTTTTGATCGTTGGTAGATGGAAATCGAGGAATGCAACTATCGCTACCTTTTGTAGTTAAATCTACAAGACCATTCAACCAGCCTTTGGTGTATTGCTTTTAATGAAGCTGCCACTAGTTTATTGTAAATTCCAGGAAAATACATCTACATGTTGCAGAATAGTTCCAAGTCTACAACAAATCTTGTTGTTGTTACTAAAGGCCTTGTTTGTAAACGTTATATCTTTACTTCCTTAATCAGGGTTTAAAGACTTACAATTCTGAAGACCGACTTAAAACAACGATTGTTAAAGACAAAAAACTTGATTTCCAAGTAGAGTGTAAATTATTTCTCTCGGATATATTAAAGATACCTGCCCCTATTTCAAAAAAAGACTGCACTAGCGAGCCTACCTTCTGACTACTCTTTTGCACTTTTGAACATTTCTCCTTTTCTTTCCTTTTTAATGCTCACTATGGGATGCTAAGACTTGATTTTTGCAAATATGAATGTAATTTATTCCTATGTTTGCATATATATATTCGTACATTCATTGAGCTCCCATGCTTTTGATTTTAATATGCTACCCACATTGTTTTTAGCCTGCATTGTCACTATGATTCTTGATTCTTGTTATATGTTGGAATTTTTAGTTCTTCCATGTGTATGTATTCTGAACTCACTTATTTCCTTCATAATCATTGAATAGAAATATTATCTCCAATGGAAAACATATAACAATGGTCAAATAGTGAAAATGGTTAACAAATTTTTTTGTAGAATACTTATATATATATTTCTATATATTCGAATGTTCAAACCATGTTATTTCTTTTGTGATCATCCATAGATATACATTTATATACACATGGATACATATTTATTTTGACCATCATAACTAATAGTCAAATAAAAATTAATCAAAGTAAATAACATTAAAGTAATAAACTATCTACTATCACATAAGCATTGGAAAAAATATGCCATACTTAAAGTTATGGACTGAATTTTTTTTAAGAATAATTTTTATTGAATATTAGTAATTAAAGGCATGACTAATAACTCTTTGAAAAAGGATAATCCGTTAATGTTCCATACTTTTCATAAATATTATTTAATTGAAAACTTCAATTCTGCCATGTATTTCTATGCATATGTATCTTAAGATAATTAAATAATAATCTATCAATTGATTGATTAACATAGAAAAAAAGGCCCAATATAGATGTGCATCTAGGTCTAATAAATATAAAACTAAGATAGAGCTAAAATTATATCATACCTAAAGCAATATATATATTAATTTTCTTTTCAGTTCAAAACTCAAGCTACATTATTTGGCATAATCACAGGTAAATGGAAGATGATTAGAAACCCACATTAAATAAAACTTAAAAAACATGGAGAATAGAAGAAGTGAAAAACTTGCTAACCCTAACCATATTTTTTTGACGGAAGAAATAATATTTAACTGCAATCTCTCATATGGTAATGTATATAATGCCAAAGATGCACATACATAACTAAAAATAATAAATGAAGTGCGAAAAGTGTATGTATATGTATATGTATGTGTATGTGTATGTGTATATGTATATGTATATGTATGTATGTGTATGTGTATGTGTATGTGTATGTATATGTATATACATATGTATGTGTATGCATATGTATATGTATATGTATATGTATAATGTTGATCTACAAAATTCTCTTTTGAGCATTTCACTCTTTTGTAATTGGGTTAAAACACTACATAAATATTGTAAAATTGATATAAAAAATATTGTATTTATTTTGTAACTAGAAATTAAAATTTTCAAACAGTATGGAAAAATAAATAATGCCAACAATTTACATTTGTAATCCATATATTAATTTTTGGATTCAATCATGTATTAATTATTTCTAACACTAGTTATTTTTGTAATAAAATATTGATACTACAACCCTTGAGAAGATAATTCATATAAAATTGAAACCTCTAAAAATGGGGGATAAATGATCAAGTGCTATCACACTCACTTTCAAAGTCATTCCACTCAAGGATAAGCCTAGAGATTTCAATGCAAACGAGCAAGAGATCTTGCAATAGGGCTATCCTAGGTACTGAATATGTTCCAATGATGGGTTCACCACCATGCTAGGGCTTGGAAAAATGTATGACATGCAAGATGAAATTCAAAAACCTAGTTTGATGCAATGCTTTACTAAATAACTTAGAAATGCAAACAAAGGAAAATAGAAAGTGTGCACCTCGAAACTTGAAGGAGATAGAAGAGAGCTCTGAAATCCTAAAAAACTTGATTTTTAAGCCTAGTGGGACTCATTCACCATTCTAGGTGAATCAGTCCCAAATATGGGTTTTTGCATAGGAGTAAGTTTCGACCAAAAAGGTATCCAAATTTGTAAAGATCTACAAAAAAATCTACAATGGGACTCATTTTCCACTTGTGGTGAATGAGTCTAGTTTGAATTTTCTTGAACTTCAAAGTTCTAATATGAACCTCTTAGTTTGCTCCATTTCCTCCTCTAGGTTTCTGGATCTGAAACTTAGATTTTAAGGTTGTAGATGGCCTTTTAGTGAAGATTAAGACCTTGCAAGTGAGGAGACAACTCCAACAAGCTTGTAATCTAATCTTCAAGGAGCTTTCAATTCTTCAAAGCACCTAGACTGTAATCACACAAAGAGAGAGAGAGAGAGAGAGAGAGAGAGAGAGAGAGAGAGAGAGAGAGAGAGAGAGAGAGAGAGAGAGAGAGAGAGAGAGAGAGTGTTGATTGTTTGAGAATAGCAGTTTTCCTTGGTCAAACCCCTTTTATGTAATTAAAACAAATGATGAAACAATGAAACAAGGACATGAAACATGAAAAATAGCATATGAAACATGAACAATGATACCTTAAATGATGTCTTGTAAATGATATCTTGTAAATTTGCAACTCAAATGGCCATGAAGGATGTAGATCTTGATCTTTGACAATAGGAGTAGAATAATGCTTGATCTTGGATATTCAATTCTACATCACAACACTAGCTCAATAACATGCCTGATGCTTGATAATCTTTAACATGATGATAGATCTTGATTTTTTGCAAGAATTGATGAAGAAATCTACCCTTGAATGTCTTGAAAATGATCTTGAACGCTATATTGGTGATCTTGGAATGCTTAACTCTCGAGTGCTTGAGTTGATCTCATGAATGATTGATGAAATAATGATTTTAAATCTTGTTTATATAGGTAACCCACTCAAATGACTATTAATTTGACCTTCAAGGCTAACATGAAAGAAATTTGAATTAAAAACCCACTTTTCTCACTCAGAACCTTCAAAATAGGCCAAATAGGACTCATTAGCCATCCTGGGTGAATGATTCCCACCTGATGGGACTCATTGACCCAAGGTAGTGAATGGGTCCCATAGGGGCTATTTTTAGTCCTAAAGTGTCGGGGAGTCAAGGAATTATGCTTATATATTGATCTTGTCAGGTTTTTAGTTAAAATATGCCTTGTAATGTACAATATGGGGTCATAGGGGAATAATAATGATGATATAAAGGTCATAAATGTAAGGGAGTCTAAAATCTAATGTGAAAGTGTAAATAAATACACTTTACAACACTAAATTAAGGAAGAGTTAAGTTAATTTAGCTTAAAAGGGCCCTAAATCCCATGTAAATGTGTAAAACACATTACAAAACTAGATTAGATCTACTTAATTTAGAAGCCTCCTAAATTTAATGTGAAGGTGTCTATAAATACATTGTACAACATTAAATTAGGGAAAATTTGAGTTTATTTAGCTTAGATGAGCCCAAGACCTAATGTGGATGTGTAAACACTTCACAACACTAGATCAAGGTGATATCAAGTCCTTTTTATCATTAAACATTCCCAAATTAAGCAAGGAAAAGGATTAATTTTTTTTTTGTTCCAAAAATATTGATACTAAAACCCTTGAAAATATAATTCATATTCAACCAAATGGAATAAATATGTTCCTACTTCAAGATATTTAATCCTGTAGGGTGATAAAGTTGCTAATATTTTTACTAGAGGTAGGGCTTTAGGTGGTCAATCTCTTAATACTTACACGTAATATTCACTCTCTAACTTGATCCTTTCTTATGTTATTCCTTGTGAAACATGAAGCTTATTTGGTATCTTAGAATATTTATATACATCCTTCATGAACTATTCCATTTTTTCCAATGATATTTGATATGAGGAAGGGTACTCACATAATTTATCAACCTTTTTTTTTTTCTTTAGGTAGACTACACTTTCAAAAATGATTATTTTATTATCTTAACCTCAAATTTATCATTGTAGCTTTTGATTAGGCCACACTTCTCATTAAATTGATGCTAAAATATTAATCTAATATGAACCTTAAAAAATGATTAATGAATCCCTTTTCGGTCATATGGTCACCACTTAGGATGAAGCATTCGATCAAACGTAAAATATCAAATTAAGAATACCACACCTCTTATGTTCCTTCAAATTTTATTTTTTTAGATAAAGGAAACTACCTTGTCATTTATAGGATAACAATCTTTGGATGCATTGTATGTGGGAGATCATATGGTACCTTACTAGATTTAAAATTTTTTTAAATATGGCAAGTAGGGATACAAGAACAAATTACCATAATTATTTTATATCTCTCCCTTAGGATTCTTCTAGTAGAGTTTGATTAGTCCAAGTATACATTATCATTCAACCTATGCCTATTAATCCACAACAACTTGACAAAGCAATTTTTAAAATAGGAAAAATAAGGTATGTTTTCTATGCCTATCCATATGGGGGGTCAATAAATATATAGGATTAAATTGACCTAGATAGGGAAGTATGTATATTCAATCTCTAACTTCTTAAGTCAATACTCTAAAATATCATGCAATAAGATATAACACAAAACTAAACACTTCTTGAATCTCTTTTAGTATAATTCTTCTTAAATTCAACTTGTTTAGTGTGAATTTAATGAGCCAATAGCTCTCCATGATCAAACAGTGTGTTTTAGTGTGATTCTTTTTATTACCCACAATAAAATCCATTTATGCAACGTATACAATTGTTTGCAAAATCCTTCCCCATGACTTGATAATATCCTTGATATGTCTCTTGAAAATAAGGCATCAATTTTCTCAAACCCATTGGTTCATGTTTTCCATTAGAATTAATTTCCTTTGACTTAAGCTCACTCTTGATCTTGCAATGTAGCAACTTGAATACTCTATTGATGTTGTTATCCATTTTGTATAAAACTGATAGCCATTGTAAATCTAATTATGGTTTTTCTTTAAAAATAAATTGAAAAAGTATTTAAATTATAATCCAACTAAATTTAAATTTATTTTTCAAGCTACATATTTTATAGTATGAGTGTTCACATCATCCAAACAATCTATTCATTATTCATTAATCTCAAGTTTAAATAGATTGAATGTTTCCCACCTAAATTTAAACCACTATCTCTGTAACAAAGGGTCAAGTTAAAAAACAATTAATAACTATATAAATTCCTAAAACTAAGACCAATTCAAATTAAATATTTTTTAAGCCTTTCATAAAGAGTTTAAGTAACTATATAAAGAAAAGATAAACGCGTGGTCCAAAATGGATGGTTTAAAATTTTAAATAATAACTAAAAATTATAGATTATTATAATGTAATTGATTTATAAAAAGCTTCCCTCCAAAAGAGTACAACTCTATAAATATTAAAACCTTAGCTTTGATCACATATATATATGAAAATCCAATTCACGACTGGGCTGATGAAAATCCTGACAAAAACTTCAAACAAAATAGCCTATTAGCTAAATATGTGAAAATTTAGGGATAAAATAACAAATTACCACAATTATTTTTTCTCTCCTTTAGGATTCTTTTAGTAGAGTTTGATTATTCCTTATACATTATCATTCAACCTATGCCTATATTACCATAGCAATTTGACATTTGAAGAAATTTTAAAATATGAGAAATAAGGTATGATTTTTATGCCTATCCATATGAGGGGTCCATAATTATATCTAGGATTAAATTTACCTAGATCTAGGGAAGTCTATATATTTAATCTCTAACTTCTTAAGTCAATACTCTAAAATAATATGCAATGAGATATGAAACAAAACTAAACACTTCTTCAATCTCTTTTAGTATAATTCTTCTTAAATTCAACTAGCTTAGTGTGAATTTAATGAGCCAATAGCTCTCAATGATCAAAACAGTGTGTTTCAGTGTGATTCCTTTTATTACCCACGATAAAATCCACTTATGCAAGGTATACAATTATTTGCAAAATCCTTCCCCATGACTTGATAATATCCTTGATATGTCTCTTGAAAATAAGACACCAGTTTTCTCAACCCCATTGGTTCATGTTTTTCATTAGAAGTAATTTCCTTTGACTTAAGTTCACTCTTGATCTTGTAATGTAACAACTTGTATACTCTAATTATGTTGTTATCTATTCTATATAAAACTGATAGCCATTGCAAATCTAATTTTGTTCTTTCTTTAAAAATTAATTGAAAAAATATTTAAATTATAATCCAACTAAATTTAAATTTATTTATCAAACTACATATTTTATAGTATGAATGTTCACATAATACAAATAATATATTCATTAATCTCAAATTAAATAGAATGATGTTTCCCACCTAAATTTATCACGTTAAAAAAAAATTAATAACTATCTAAATTGTTAAAACCAAGACCAGTTCAAATTAAATATTTGTTAAGCCTTCCATAAAGAGTTTAAGAAACTATATAAAGAAAACATAAATGTGTGGTCCAATGGATGGTTTAAAATTTTAAATAATAATTAAAAAAATAGATTATTATAACGGAATTGATTTATAAAAAGCTTCCCTCCGAAAGAGTAAAACTCTATAAAATGAAAAACGTTAGCTTTCATTACCTATATATGAACGTATTCAGGCTCGAGATATATTAAAAAACATTTGTGCATTACTGAGAGTTTTATCGCAATGGCAATAATTCCTGGCCTTCTAGACAATTTAGCGATGCAATGCCTGGAAAGGGTTCCATATAGATTCTAATGCAATGTTAGGGTAGTCTCCAAGACCTGGAACACTCTACTCAGCTACCCACACTTCTCTAAACTCTGACAACGCCATAGCGAGTGTGAGGAGGGAGTAATTTCTCTTCACAGACTCAGACAAACTCTAAGTGATTTTGATGTGATTATTTACTACCCGCATGGGCATTGGTGGGAAGGCTACCTCAAATCCCTATAGAATTTAAACTACAATACACAGATTATCATCATTGCGTGTTAGTTAGATCAAAACAATAGCTGGTTGGAATGAGGCTTGTCAAGAGCTGCAGAGATAGAGAAGCTGTGTTGATTTTTGATTTTTTATCTCGCAGATGGCGGCTGGGCACTGACATGCCATGCAATCTATTTTAATTTGCATGCACCATGTCAGGAACTAAAGGACTCGTCTATGTTGCCACCGGGTACCACAGGCCTTCCGAAGAGTTTTCACATCGCTATCTAGTAGAAGTTTTCAGTACAATGAACTTTGATCCACTCTTAGAAGCTTTTGCTTACAATTTAGAGGAGAATAGTTGGGACTTTCTTCCTCCAATGAATTCTGATCCGCTGCTTCAATTCTGTGCCAGTACTTTTCTTGATGGTAAGTTTTACATAGTCCCCCAGGCAACCCAAGGAGCACAAGTTTATGATCCTCGCACTTGACTCTGGAAAAACATAAATAGTGATGGTAATGCTTAGTATATTCATAGCTGTGTAGATGCTATTTGGTGGAAACAATTGATTACTTGGGAGTAGTTTATGAGGGGTTGGATAAACGTCAAAGAGTTTGGCAAAACCCTATCAACTAAATATGGATATTATCCCATGGAGAATGTCAAGGAGTTGTGAAAAATCTATTGCAGTTACTGATTATTAATTTCCTATCTATAAGATTATTTGACTACCGAAAATTAATTCATGGAAAATACTGAAAAATAATACAACTGCAACTTCACAAATAAAACTCACAGGAATAGAGAAGAAAACATGAAAAATAATAAACACAATATTTTTGGAAAAATTGTCCTTAGAAAAACCCCGGAGGGAAAACCGGTACTGCAGATGAGGAATTATATTAATCTTCTACAAATCAAGAGATACAAAAATTGCTTGCCTCTTACTAACAAAGCTCCAGCAATATTCTCCTCTGGATATTCTTCCCTCAATTTCTCATGCTGAAATTCCACTGTTGCTGCCTCCAACGCTATCATTGTGCCCTTGCTATCACTGCAAGACTATTTGCTAACACTACAAATTTATTTTCTATCACTGCAAATCTTTCTCAAGTGTGTGTTCTCCAAATCCCCAATGACCCCCTTTTAAACTATTCTCATTGGGAAACCAATGCCCATGATTTAATCTCAATCAATGGCTAAGATTAATTAGACTCTAACAAACCCTAACTAACCGGTTTCTAGAAGTCTCTAGAGGAATCAATTATTTAATTAAATAATTAAATATCTGGACCTAATTAACTTCTATCTAGAAGTCTCAAGAATTAAATAATAATTCTTGGAATTGGAGAATAACAATTGTTTGAGCTACAATATTAAATTAACACTCCCTCTTAGTGAGGAAGTTGTTCTGCAAAACACCCAACCTATCTCTGAAGAAGATGAATTTCGCCTTCCCCAATGCCTTTGTCAAAATGTCTATGACCTACTGATCTATAGGTATATACTATAGCTGAATAATCCCCCGTTGTACACAATCTATGATGAAATGATACCTGATGTCTATATGCTTAAACCTATCATGAAACACCGGATTCTCAGACAACCTAATGCAACACTGATTGTTGCATTGTATCACCATAGTCTCAACCCTCTAACCAAACAAGGCTACTAGCAACTTTCGAAGCCATATCACCTCACATGTTGCCATGCTAGCTGCTATGTATTTTTCCTCTGTAGAACTCAGAGCCACTGACTTCTGCTTCCTACTGTACCAAGAGACAACTCCTGATCCCAAGCTAAAGCAACACCTTGAAGTGCTTTTCCTGTCCATTATACTGCCTGCCCAATCTATGTCAATATAGCCTATCAACTTGATACCATCACCTTGAGTATATCTGATCCCATAATTGATTGTACCACAAAAATACCACAACACATGCTTTGTTGCTATCCAATGCACTCTCTTCGACTCAACCATCAACTGATTAAGAGAATTTACTACAAAGGATATATCTAGTCTGGTGTTGACCAAATACATGAGAGACCCAATCAACTGTCTATATAAGGTGGGCTCTATATCCTTCTCCCTGGATGTGTCTACCTTCTTCCGATTCGTGATCATAGGAGTAGGCATGGCTCTGCAATCCTCCACCTCGAACCTCCTCAAGATTTTGATGCAGTATTTCCCTTGTCCAAGGAAAATCTCACCATCTGTCTGCCATACCTCCATGCCTAGAAAGTAGTGCATAAGCCCCAAATCCTTCATCTCAAACTCTACTACAAGGTCGTTCTTGCACTCCTCTATGAGCCCCAGTGAACCTATTAAAAACAAGTCGTCCACATATAGAACAAGAATAAGAACCTCACCCCCAACCACCAAGTAGTAGAGATTAGCATCCACCTCACTCTTCACAAAGTCCATTCCCTGCAAGTATTTATCAATGCACTCATACCATGCCCTGGGAGCCTGCTTGAGTTCGTACAAAGCTCTCTTCAATCTACACACATGGGTTTCACTATTGTGTGCTACAAATCCCTCTAGTTGTTCTATATATACCTCCTCTTTCAATTCACCATTAAGAAATGTCATCTTGACATCCATTTGATGGATCTGCCATCCCATCTATGCTGCAAGAGAGATTACAGCTCGTATAGAAGTATACTTGGCCACTGGAGTGAATGTCTCCTCATAGTCTATTCCCTCCTTTTGAGAGAAACCCTTGGCCAAAAACCTTGCCTTGTATTTCTCGAGGCTACCATTTGCAGTGTGCTTGATCTTATAGATCCAGCAAGATCCAACTACTGCCCTATCTGTCGGTCTAGGCACAACCTCCCACACATCATTTTGCACTATTGAGGTATATTCCTCAACCATCCCATCTTGCCACACCTGTTGTTGTTCGGCCTCCTGATAACTGGAAGGCTCACTATCTACCAACTGACTAACTAAAGCCATATAGTCATTATACCTGGCTGGTTGTCTCCACTACCTACTACTCATCCTAGGAGCTCCCACAAACTCCTGAGTATCCCTTTGTTTCTGTTGGTTACTGCTACCAATTGTAGAGGATGAAATAACAACCTCCATATGTTTCTGATGCATCTCTTGGATCTACTGCATCTATTGCTCCATACTCTGCGAACACTCAGCACCTAAGCCTGTGCTTGTACTAGTCACTGTACTCGAGCTTCGTTGTCCCTGATATGATTGCTGAATCCTTCGAGCTTCTGTTGGCTTCTCACTTTGATCATCTGCTGGCAAATCTTTGGACCTTCTAAATGCCTTGTCCTCCATGAAATTGACATCATGCCTAACTATAATCCTCCTCACCCCTGGAATAAATATCTGATATGCCTTTGAGGTCTCGTTGTACCCCACAAAGTACCCTCTCTCTGCAGTCTGATCTAACTTGGAACGTGTAGCCCATGGAATGTGACAATATGCCAAACTCCCAAATATCCTAAAGTGGCTAACATCTAGCTTCTTTCCTGAGACTGCCTCCTCTGGTCTCATCTTGCCCAATACCTTATGTGGAACCCTATTTTGTATGTATACTATTGTATTGCATGCCTCTGCCCATAAGTAACGTGGCGTATCCTGGTCATACAACATAGCCCTTGTCGTCTCTGATATAGACCGATTCTTCCTTTCAGCAACCCCATTTTGTTGTGGGTTGTAAGGAACAGTCCACTCTCTCTTGATTCCTTCCCTGGTATAGAACTCCTAGAACTCTTTCCCTTTGTACTCGCCTCCATTGTCTGACCGAAGAACCTTTATCTTCCTACCTATCGAATTTTTCACAAGAGCTTTGAACTCTTGGAAATGACTAAAAACCTCAATCTTGGTCTTCAAGAAGTAAATCCAGGTCTTCCTGGAGAAATCATCAATAAAAGTAACAAAGTACTCATATCCTTTGAGAGACTTTGTCGACATCGGTCCATATAAATCTGAATGTACTAGATCAAGAACACCCTTAGATCTGGTGTCACTCCTTGGAAAAGTTGAGTTCATAAGCTTCCCGAACACACATCCCTTACATAGATCATCATGCTCTGTGCTCACCTCTGGAACACCTATCACTATGTCACGAAGCAATTTAAGTGCTCCATGATGTATATGACCCATCCTCCTATGCCATAGCTCTCCTTGATCTCTAGAATTACCGCTATTCATCAGTGCCTTATGAGTATCAAACTGCAACCTGTAAAGTCAGCCGCTCCTAACTCTAATAGCTATGGGTGATTTCCAATCCTTGTGCTTTATTAACACATTTTCCCCTCTGAAGAGTACATTGTAGCCTTTATCCTAAAGGACAGATATGGAAATAAGATTCATACCCAAGCCTAGCACATGAAACACATCATGAATGGGAATCGACTTGCCATTCTCCCTCTAAAATAGAACAATCCCTTTTCCAACTGGATTTAGTTTGGACATGTTCCCCATAGAAATATGGATTATGATGTCCTCCTCCTTATAACTGGAGAACTATTCTCTAACTCCTATCATATGAAATGATGCCCCACTATCTATATACCAAACACCCTATGAGGTTGACCTAACCATACAATCTATGAGTGCGAACTCATCTTCCATTCTACTAGAGAGCTCATCTGCGCTTGCTGAAGCTGCCGTCTGCTTCTTGCCTTTCTTCCTTTGTGGGAAATTGTTGAAATAGTGGCCAAACTCATGATAGCCATAGCACTTGACTTTAGACAAGTCCTTCTTCTTCTCACCTTTAGGATTTGATCCTTTGCTAGACCCCTTCTTTTCTTTCCCTTTCCCTACTAGGGCAACATTTTCTTGTTCTGCCTCACTTTTTTGACTCTTATTATTGGCACCACTGACAAGGCTTAGTCTAAGCTCCTCCTGAGTGAAGTCACTCCATAGTCTATCCCAACTCAGTAAGGTGTCTCATCCATTAATAACTTGAACAAAGACATCCCACTACTTATTAAACCCATTTAGGGCTATCCGTACTAGCTCGTCATCATCTGGTTTATCTCCAACAACTACCAACTCATCCTTGACAAGTCTAAGTTTGGTGAGGTAATCTGTAACGTCTTCTCCCCTTTTCATTTGAGTATTCCTCAACTTTTCTCTAAGAATTAGATTCCTATTAGTGGTAGCATTCTGGTATAGATTCAAAATTGCATTCCACATCCTCTTCGCTGTATCCAACTATACGATATGTGGAACAATATGATCCTTAACATCATCAAGAATCAACCTCCTTACCTTGGCATCTTCCTTCTTATATGCTAAGATCTGCGTTGGATATGTAGGTACAACTACAACACTGGTAACATATTCCTTGATACCATTCTCTTCTAGCAATAAAGAAATTTTGGCTTTCCAGACACCAAAAATTTGAGGCTTCATCCAATCTTTCCTGATCTCTTAAACCTGCTGAGGCCATCCCTAAAAAAATATAATAATAATAATAAATAATACCACTGAAGAGGTAGAACTGGGTTTTATAAACCCTTAATTTTCCTTCTTGTGCCTGCACTGAGCTCTTTCTGCCCTTAGATTTGCTCTGATACCATGTGAAAAATCTATTACAGTTACTGATTATTAATCTCCTATCTATAAAGATTATTTGACTGCCGAAAATTAATTACAATATTTTTCAACAAATTGGACCCATGGAAAAACCCCGGAGGGAAAACCAGTACTGCAGATGAGGAATTATATTAATCTTCTGCAAATCAAGAGATACAAAAACTGCTTGCCTCTTACTGACAAAGCTCCGACAATATTCTCCTCTAGATATTCTTCCCTCAATTTCTCCTACTAAAATTCCACTACTGCTGCCTCCAACGCTATCACTGCACCCTTGCTATCACTGCAAGACTATTTTCTAACACTGCAAATCTTTCTCAAGTGTGTGTTCTTGAAATGCCCAATGACCCCCTTTTAAACTATTCTCATTGGAAAACCAATGGCCATGATTTAATCTCAATCAATGGCTAAGATTAATTAAACTCTAACAAACCCTAACTAACTGGTTTCTAGAAGTCTCTAGAGGAATCAATTAGTTAATTAAATAATTAAATATATGGACCTAACTAACTTCTATCTAGAAGTCTCAAGAATTAAATAATAATTCTTGGAATTGGAGAATAACAACTGTCTGAGCTACAATATTAAATTAACATGAGCTAGATGTTTATGGTGTTGTTGAGCGTCGTGGTAGCTTTTATGTAACTATCATTGATTCCACCAATCGTGTTGTGTATTAGAGATTTGATCCTCATAGGGAAAGAGAGGAAAGAAAATGCTCTTCATTCTGGATGCACAATACTGGTCATATACCTTCATCCCCTTTTGTCCAAATTTGGTAATTTTTTAATAAAAGTATATCCACTATTATTTAGAGAATTGTTCGATGCATATAGAATTGTAAAATAAATATTTTAGTTTTTTAACTATATCATTTAAAATTGCAATCATTAAATTTATATGTTTATGGTAATTGTCTTTTAGTTTTGGGTGTATGCGAGATAAAATGATCTAAGATAATTATATATGATAAATAGAAGAATTTTAAAATAAATTATAGAGAATTGTTTAATGTATACAATTAGTAAAATAAAATTGACACATTTTACTTTATTTTGTATAATTTTAATTTAATTATGATAAGATCTATAAATTTAAAATCATTTTTTAGTTTGGATTTATTTTGATGTAATTATTTAAGATATTTTTTTGTAAAGCTTGATTTATATATGAATGCACATTTTTTTTTATTTGCAATTAGTCAACATATCTAGTATTCATTTTGCTTGTGATTTCTCACCATATATTGACATTTACTCCTTGCCTAGATACTATTAATTTCTTGTACTAAGTCAATCATATAGGTTTGAAATCAACAAAAAATAAAATATTCAGATTCATCTTCTCCTTGACTCTTGTTCATTTGTCTTCTAATGAGTTTGATACACATTTTACATGATTTATGCCTATGTAATGGCATTTAAAGGCACTTAATGTGCATTACTAATCATTAAACAATAATAACAGATAATTTATATTTAAGAAGTGTTTATAATAGAAATCTTCCAATTATATGAAGAGAAATCAATAGAAACTTGCTAGTGTATAGTTTTAATCATATACTTAGGCTTCTTAGTCATCTTTCTTAACTTGAGAACTCATTTGAACAAGTGTTTGTTAAGAAAGATGACTAAGAAGTCTAAGTGTATGATTAGAACTATACACTAACACCCCCCTTAAGCATAACTTAGGTGGACACAAAAAATAATGAAAATTTGAGTCCCTACAACAAGGCCTGATAAGGTACTCATTTACAATGCAAACTCTCATATAAAGTGGATAAAGATAGAAAACCCAATGGGAAAAACTATCCTCCGAAAAGAGAGTAATAACATACATTTTACAAACAAGAGAAGTAATACAATAGATCTTGCAATCACTTAGAGAGCATGTCCTTCTAATTTCTGTTTTTCCTTTTTAGTGCCACCAGATGATGAAGATCCTAAATTTACAATCTTACTTTCCTCAATGATTTGAGTAAGATCATTTATTTTTTTCCTCATACAGTCAAGTGCATTATCCCCCAATTTCTTAAAAAATGAACACTTGACATATTTCTTATTATTTTCCTCCTTTTGTGATTTTCCCCTTTGTATTTCGTTATCTTTTCATTCTTCAATTTTGTTTGTCAATCCTTCATATTTTACACTTTCTGCTACCAAAGCATGTGGCTTGTAGGACACTATGATCCTCATTTGGATGAGTTTATCTTGTTCTCTAATCAAATTAGCAATAAATTCATCTATATTTGGCATAGACCAATTGGAACCCAAAGCTCTTTTTGTAGAGTAGAATGTTGACATGAAAACAAAATAAGAAGATCCCAACTTGGAAAGAGTTGACAAGATGAGTTGATCATCTTTCTTCTCAACTCCACATTCCTTAAGTTGTTGGTGAAGTGACTTAAATCTAGTGAAATATTCTTGAAATGTTCAGTAATTACTTGAACTTAAGCTGATTAATTTATTTTCTAGCTCATAGCCTTTAGTATCATCAACTTTCCCAAATAACTTTTCAAGAGTTGACCATACTTCATGTGGGGTTTTCAATGCCTCCACATGAAATAGAAGTTCTTTTGAAAGACATAAACACAAGAATCCAAAGGCTTGGTCACATTTATTGAACCACTTCTCATTTTCCTTGGGAGCATTTGGTTCCTTTTTACTACCCATTGCAACTCTATACAAACCTTTGTTCTTGCGTGTAAGTTGTACATGCAACTTCCACTCATGGTAGTTAAAAGGTGTAAGAGGGTTAATCACTTGATTGGGCTCCATGCTTGCTTAGGTTTGCAAATTTTAGGAATTTGAGAAAAGAATTTTGGAGTGAATTTTTAATCACAACTCTTTAACACCCCCTTTCTTAATTTTCTATTTTCCTCCTTCTAAACTTCTTAAAATATTTTATTTTCTAAACTTTGTAAAATGGAAATTTTATTGGTGTGAATTTGCAATATGGTGAAAATTTAATTTTTTAAACTCTATTTAATGATGGTTATTTTGCACTAATATATAAACTGGATTTTTTTATCTTCATTATTGTATGTAAATAATGCACTAAAATAAAGTGCCAAACAAAGGGGAAATAAAAAATATTAAAAATCCACTCCAAATTTCTTTCAATTTTCTACAAAGTTGAAAATCACAACTAAGCATGGAGCCAAATCAATAAAAGGAGCCAAATGCAGTTGAGGATAATTAAATACAAGGAGCAACAAAATCACAAAAAAAATAGTAAAATATGAAAAAGGTCTTTTTTTGGAGGATAGTTTTTTCCCATTGGGTTTTCTATCTTTCTCCATCATTTGTAAAAGACCGCATTGTAAATGAGTACCTTATTAGTCCTTGTTGTCAAGACTCATATCTTTAGTGTCTAGCTTACTCCTTAAGTATCACTTAAGGGGGTTGTTAGTGTCAAATTATTATTCACACTATACTTAAGCTCACTTAGGTCAATATGAGGTTAGACAACTTCTTGTCTAACTAAATGTGCAACCATTGAGATCTCTAGAGGTTACCAAGTTATTTTCTAAACCTTATTAGCTATCTCTTTGAGGTTGGAAGAATTTTCATCTCACCTCAAAAGTCACTCAACACTTGGCACACAATTTTGATGACTTGGTCATGGAGGTAGGTCACTCAACACTTGGCACACAAGGTTGATGACTTGGTCATGGAGGTTGTTGGTTTGCATACTCCAAGTGCTCCTAAGGTTGACACCTATAGAACATTTGTCTACTCCTTTGTGCCACCTTATGTGACAGTTATCAATTCACCTCATAGGTGGATTGCACAATCCTTTCCTATATAAGAAAGGTATTGTACTCATTCTCTCTTGGGTTAGCTAATACAATATTCTATTGTTCATGTGCTTGTCTTCTATCTCCTAGATATTCCTAATTCTAATAAAACTAATATTCTAGAATATTGCATACATGTTTGAGGTATTTAAATTAATAAAAAATCAATTAAAATATTCTATATATATGAAGAGACAAAAGGAAACCATTGATTACTACTATAGATATCCTAAATAAATCTAGTTAAAAAACATAAAGATATTAATTTGGAACTACTTTTTTTTTTGTGAATTATTTTTTTGTTATTTTTATCTTAAATAATCTTAAAGCTAATATATCTAGGTTATTTTACTTTATATTTATTTATGCTTTCTTTTCTTTTCTTTTTCCTTTTATTTCAAAAAATGTAGCAAATATTATATATTTATATGTAACATAATTTTTTATTAACATCTAAAATTTTAGATACTATTTTATTTAATACTTACACTTTTAAATTTATTTATCTAAGTTTTAAAAATTAAACAAATTATTAACATACATCTGATTATATACTTAATTTAAAATTACTATATAGTATTTATTTTATTAAAATATATAATTATTTCATGAAATTTATAATGTTGACTATATTTAAATAATTCCATAGATTATTAAAAATAATTAGGGTCATTATTTATTTGTTTTGTATTTTTATTATCTATATGTCAATTTTTTAATTGTTTTTGTTAGCATGCTCATGTCATTATATAATGTGTTGAGGGGTTCATAAGAAAGGAATGGAATACAAAAGTTATATATTGGCTACTAAATAAAAATATATACATGTGTAATGTGAGATTTCAATGTCAAAAATGTAAGGTGCGAGTTCACTCAATTAAGGAGTGGAATACTATTGGTGTAATTATTAATATCTGACCTTAATTAAGCTCACTTAGGTAAATAGTATTAATTACTTAAGCTAATTAGGAATATTAGGCAAGTGTGTGTCATCACTCCTTGATTGATGGGAGTTAGGTACCACATCTCCCTCATCAAGTGAGTTACTTTGACACCACTACACCTCTAAGTTGAGTTGGTATTTTGATAACTCAAGTTTATTGGGACACTTGTCATTCCTGATAAGTGCATCCTAAACCTATAACTTTGTAATAATTAATAATGTTATTCAATTCATTTTTGTGATCATTTTGATGTAAATTCTTTCTGTGTGCTTGGAATTTTAGAATTTGTGATTCATAAGTTCTCTGACATGGTATCAAAGCAAGAAAAGACATTTTTAGGCCAAAGTCGAATGCAGTGAATAGTGATTATGTGAGGGCATGTTGATTAGCTCTATTTCTAAAGGGTTGAAAATCTTTGTTTTATTCCTCTATTTGAGACCCGATTTGCATTTGTGAGTTGTTTTTTTTAAATATCCAATATATTGAGAGGGGGGGTGAACCATTGTATAATTAACCTTATTGAAAAGATACCATCCAATCAATCCAAAACATACAATAATTAAGATAAGAAAAATCATCAATAGAACATGAACACAATACACAAGAGACACCAAAATTTTTACGTGGAAAACCCAGAGTAGGAAAAACCACGGTGAGGATTGACTCACAATATAGTATAACTGGTTATAAGATATTACAAAAGGGTGGCTCACTGCCAGGAATCGCTGTCCAAATGGGAGGCTCATTGCCTACAAAAAATGAAGTAACAAAATACAAAAATAATGGACTGACCAAATCAAGGTGGTTGAAAGCCAAATCATTCCAAATCCTCCAACTCAATTCTATCCACCAAACTATTAAAGCATATTTTCTTACAAGTGGTTCTTCCATTTTTAGTGGACCTAGGAATCAAAAGGATACCACCACACTGAACTTGTTGAAACATAATTTTTTGTTTGAAAAAGGTGAAAATGACAAACATTTTGATGCCCAATACCCAGGAAGGGGACCTTACTAGCCTTGGGAATACTGGCCAAGTCCTCACAACCAATATCCTTTTGACTCCTATCCATCCTCACATTGTTAAGCTTCTAATATTAGGATTAGTCCTTATCCAAGGAGGGGAAATATTTTACCACACTGCTCGATGTAGGCAACAATTCCTTTATTGTTTAGCTTCCCATACAATATGCATTGAATAAATGAAGTAAATTGCAATGAATATCAACATTTTAGGATTAAACTTTGGAACCTTAATTATTTGGAATAAATGTATTAATTTAAAAAAATAATACAGATAATTGGAATTTGGATGATAGAATATAAGAGTAAGATGTTTTTGGAAACAATTTGGTAATGTCCATTAATGTGATGGAATCTTTCTAGTGTGTGGTTACTATTTGGGACCTTTTGGAGAGTAGCGGTGTTATCCTTCTTGTGCGTGATTACTATTTGGGATCTTTTGTAGAGTAGTGGTGTTATAATTTATGTTTTGATTGTTCTATCTTGGAGTGATCAACCTACCATTTGAATTATTTGTTTTTGTGCAACTATAGATATATTGTAGTTTAGTCAAATATCATTACTCTAAAGAGTCCTCATATATTAGATATGTGAGTTTTTGGATTTAATGATGTATGTTTTTTTAATATTCATATGAAGAGGTTAGAATTCATGGTAGTCCATATGAGGAGTATTGAATGACAAATACAAAATTGTGTCCACTAGGTTACGAAGTGAGATAGATTCTTTATTGTCCTACTTAATATGCAAGAACTCTTTTATCTTGGTCTTGATGAACTTGTTTTTGCTATGAACTTACTCATGAGTTTTATGAATGGATAAAGGCTTCTGGTAACTTGTACTACCAATGGAGGAAAATACCCTATAAATACTTAAGAATGTTATTCATGACCACAAAATCTTAGGGAAGTAATTCACAATAGTTACATATGTGTTGATATGGGCATTGGGACATTTATTTTCCCGTAAAATTTGGGAGTTTTTGTAATGGCCTATTCTATACAACACTATTGATTACTTAGTCAAAGAAGTTTCTTTAAATATTCAAAATAGGTACAAGAAATGTGATTTTTGATAGAAGAGGAGAGCTTGTAACCAAATATGGATGGGTATGTGGGATAATGTCATAAGAGAGGGCATGCCAAAAATATGTGGGGAAATCTAGAGGGCATGGTATAAGAAGGAATACTGATATTTGATATGATCCATTGGGGTTGAGGGTAGATAAAGTGTAATATTGGGTAGATACAATGGTAGGTGGGTCTCACTATTTTAGGAATATATATTATAATAATATAAATTTGATTTATTCCTTGGTTGGCCTCATTTGGAATATTAATAAACATGTTTGCATTGTGAAAAGCTTTGGGGAAATGATGGTGTTGCAATAAGAACCTCAAGAGTGGCTTTATTTTGATTTGATTGGTTCAAATTATTTGTGTGACCAACCTAATGAGGGTCACAAAACCTTAGGGATTTTGGGTGTTTTTATTCATTTAGAGCCCATTGTTTGGCTTAGGGTGGATTATGATATTGGTTAAGGTTGGATTAATATTCACATGAATTGTTCACTCAAGCCAAATGATCCTTAGTTCCATTTTCCTTACCCTCCTACTAGCTAAAATTAAATTGACTCCTTTCTTATGCTAAGGGGCTTCTCAATCAAATCTATGGGATATCCACAAGAGCACATGAGGATTGAGGGCATCATTGAAGTGGTCATGGATAAGAGGGGGAAAATGGTTATGGGTTTCACTAAGGTATGTATCTTCTAATCTCTTTTTTCCACAATATTTTCAAACATTTGAATATGAAGACTTATTTCATTGATGGTCCCAATCTTTGATTATGAGAGAATTGAGAACTACACATGGAATCATCCACATTTTGAGTCTCTGAAATATTGACATATTTAAGTATCTAAAAGCTTGACATATTTGAGGGTCCAAAGAATCATGCAAATAAATGTAAGGAGAGATATTAGAGAAAAGGGGTAGGGAAAAAAAGAAAGGAGAAAGAGTCAATAAATAGATTTGTATTTTTTCATATTAATTTCACTAATTATGTATGCACATATAATTTTAGTGCACATGACTTCATAGACCTATGTTGGTTGAAATTTTTATGTGGATGTTATTTTTCTATTTATTTTTGTAATGAGGGTGGTTGATGAGGTCAAGGTAGTAGAAAGTTGGAGATAGGATGATGTATGTAGTTGACTGAGGGTTGACTAGTGAATTTTTTTTTGGATTTCATAGAAAGGGGGCAAGAGATTTTTTTATTTTATTAGATAAATCAATGGACAAGAGCATGGATAGCCAATTTTAAAATCAAGATTAAGTGGAGGGGGTTACCTATGCATTCTCCAATGATAATTAGGTACCCTTAAATATTCCTACTTTTTGATGATCCTTCCTTGTTTATGATGTTGAATTAGTTGATAAGGGACATAATAGTAGTATAAAACAAATCTTCCTCTCAAAAATCATTTGTAATATCCAATTATAGAACAAAAATATAGATTTATCTTAAGTAGGTAAGTTCAAAGGATGTTGCATGGATATTAAAAAATAGATGGGTGAGTTTTGAATGTGTATATAAAGTGTTTATTTTAAGAACATGGTTGATGTGTTTGAATATGTTGTTATGCCCTTACCCCTATAGTGTGTATCATGCTATGAGTAGCTGGCTTGTGGCTATCTTAACTCTTAATTAATTCATATTATCATTATTATAGTGTTATTTAGTTATTTAGGCCAGTCTATGGTTTATATAGGGTTATCTAAGTTGGTCCGAGTGATATCCTAGGCATAAATAGGTGTATATAGGAGGTTGTGAGTCTTATTTCATCATCATGTTGAGTATTGTGTTCTTATTGAAGAATATTGGAGGTATCCCCCTCGAAGTGGATTAGGAGGTTTTCCCTCGAAGTGGCATACTATTATCAATTATTTTTATCATATTTCATATTATATTCTTCTTGTGAAAGTTGTTTCATTATAAGTGGTAACAGAGCATGATCTTGGCATCATTATGACAAGACATTTTTTTCAATTTTAGAGATCATTTTGTGAAGCCCATATCTCCTATATTTTGGAAAAAAATTGTCTAATTTTTTAAGGGTTTTTGAAGGACGTATTAAAGAAGATACAGTCAAGATTTCATAGGATTTGGATGTAGAATTATAGTTTCTACCCAATTTTTTTGGAAGGTCCATATCTCCTAAATTGTGCATAATTTGTTCTTGATCTTTAGTGGATTTTTGAAGATATACTAAAGGAGAATATAGACAAAAAATTAAATAATTTGAAACAAAAATAAGTGATTTATTGAGAAATTAGGGGTTTTAATTTTTTTTTCTGAAGGCTACAAATCACCTAATTTTGGGGATACTTTTCTATTGGAGTGTGACCTAGGCCTTAGGAAGTTACAAATTATTTTTAGAGTATTTTAACTTTATTTGGGTGATTTATTGTAAAATTATCTTTCCATACCTTCTTTGCAACAAAAAGTAGCCATAAAAAAGAAGAAAAATAAAAAATAAACAAGAAAAAGAGAAAGAGAAAGAGAGAGAAATAAAAAGAGTAAGAACGAGAAAAAGAGTAAGAGAAAGGGAAAGGGAAAGAGCAAAAACAAGAGCAGGAATAGTAAGAACATGAAGTAGTAGTAGAAGAAGCATAAATAAAAAAGAGAAAGGGAAAGAAAAATAAAAAGAACAAGAGAAAGACAAGAGTAGGAATAAGAAATAATAGTAGAAAAAAAGTAGAAGTAAAAAAGAGATAAAGAGGAAGAAAAAGAAAAAGGAAAAAGTTAACATTGAGGACAATGCTTTTGTAAAGTGGAGGACAATGTTATGCCCTTACCCATATGGTGTGTATTGAGTTATGATTAGGAAGCTTTTGGTTACCTTAACTCTTTTAATTAAGTCATATTATTATTATATTGTTATTTAGTTATTTAGGTTGGACTAGGGCTTATATAGGGTTATCCATGTAGGCTTAGGTGATATCTTACACATAAATAGGTATATTTAGGAGGTTGTGAGTCTTATTTCATCATCATGTTGGGTATTGCGTTCTTATTAAAGAATATTGGAGGTATCCCCCTCGAAGTGACATATTATTATAAATTATTTCTAGCATATTTCATATTATATTATTCTTGTGCAAGTTATTCCATTACATATGTTGGTAGTGTTTGAAGTTATTAATGAGGTCGATTTGTTTATTTTTTAATGTATTCTAATGTTCTTTTACTTGTATTTTAGAAGAAAAAAATTGACAACTATAATTCTTAAATCAAAGATATCTTTTCTTTCAATTGTTTCAATTGAAATAATCAATCAATTAATCAACCTTACCAAAAATTTATTTAAAAGTAATTATTTTTTCAATAAATCAAATAAAATACAACTAATCAATTAAATGAAAATAATTGTATCTATAGCTAATTTAATATTATTGATTTATTAAATGCAAGCTACATTAAATATTTCCAAAAAGTAAAAGTTATTTTTGAAGAAAAAACATTTAATATTCTACAAGGCAAACTTTTTCCAAGGAAGCACTTTTTTCTTTAAAATATAGTTGAAGGTGTAGAAATAAAAAATTAAATCCTTGAATAAATTAACGTTTCTCATGCCAAGAAATAAAAGGCAAGAATTTCTAAAAAGTAGATTGGATATATATATTTTCTTAAGATCATAACTAGAGGTTTCTTTTACCTAACTCCAATTAGTAATATATATATTTTCTTAAGATCATAACTAGAGGTTTCTTTTACCTAACTCCAATTAGAAAAATTCACATTATCCTCTTAAAAGAAACTATTTTGGAATGTCCCCAAAGAATTATATAGGGACTATTATCTTGGGAAAAGGTAATTATTTCAAGTGTGATTTATTTTGATACTTTAAGTTTTAAATATTTATTCCCCTAAAAACAATAAAAAATGATTATAAGCTACCCTAAGTCAAATAATGTATGCTAGAATAAAGAGCATAGATTTTGGATCATGTATAGATCAAACCCAAACCTTTGGATCCATTTGTGTTTTATGATGATGTAATGATCTAGGTATAGCAACAAGATATCATACAAAATAAAAAAAATTAGAAGAAAATTGGCATTTTCTTTCTTATAGCAATAGTAATTGTAAACTAGAAATTCAACCTTCAAGACATAGAGTTAATATGAAATGAAGCACACAAAAACTATATGCAATCCTAATTTTTCAATAGGATCCAATATATTCAATAGAAAACATGCAATAACAAGTAAAATCAGATTTTGATCAATTGAAACCTTCACCTTCACCTTCACCATATTGTCATAGATGACTTCCATTGTTCCTTTTTTGTAAGCTTTGTTCTCAATTATGGGTATGCTAATCTTTTGATACGAGCTTCAAGTATATTTGAGGATTACAATGATCCAAACACCGAAGTTTAAGAGTTTTTGGTTAGCCATCAATGTGCAATGATGACTTGCTTGTACAAAAAAGTATATTTCATAGGAACAGTATGGATTAAAAGATGAAAGATTAGGATCAACGTTCAAGTTTTGTTGAGAGGAAATTGATTGGAGAGTTAACTGGCCTGATTGATTCAATCAAGGGAGTTTATTGGATAATTGGTGGAAATTTATTGATCAATCATTGGGATCGATTAATTAATTAGGGGATTGAACAATCAATGGAGTTGATTGAGTTGTCAGAAAATTTGATTGAATAATCAATGGTTTTGATTAATCAATCAACATAATTGACTGAATAGTCAATGGATTTGATTGATCAATCAATGTGAGAGTATAATTAATTAATTAATATTTTGAGGAATGCACAAATAAATATTTAATTAACAAACTTTATCTATTAATAGATCATGTTGAATGAATATTGGAGAATTAAATAATTAATTTCATTATTTAATCTAGGAGTGGGAAAGTGATTTGATTAAATAATTTGTAAAAATTATTTAATATAAGAAGGGTGTTTGATGATAATTAAATAATTACATGATAACTATTTAATTTAAATAGAGGAAATAAGTTAAGTTAGTGACATAATTAAATAAATAGGGTTAATTTAACTAATGGCTATGGTAGAGAGCACCTCCCAACCCCTTATGGGGTTGTAAGTGTGTATATCATGAATTATTTCACCCTAGAAGGACACTACACCACTATCCATGGTTACCACTTTTCCTTTCTGTGTCATATTTGTAGGAATGAGAAAATTAACATAACTTTTTTTTCTATTTTTGTCTGTCAAACAATGTAAAGATAAGGGTGCCTCACCCACTCTCCACCAAGGTTTGATTTAGTGTCTTTATAACTATTCTTATACAATTACCCCCTACTAGGATCTCTTGGTGGTATCCCTAATGGTAATATTTCCCGTTTTTCTCAAGAGAACCCCCTCCCCTATCCCTCTTAGGCTATTTCATTTTGTGAGACCTCACACCAAAAAACCCCCTACTGTTCCTCCCGATTTGAAACAATCCTCTATTAAGGGCCTTCTTACCAAAGGAAAAACTATTACTCAAAATTTAAAAGGAAAAGAGGCTAGTTTTAACCCTCGAGTAATCTCTCTGGCACTAAAAGCAAAGTCTTTGATCGTCTTGAACCAAAACTACCAAAAAGTTCACTATTGAGATAAGAGACAAGGAGGAGCATGGTAAATTGGATGATTCTAGCATTGGGAAGGGTGAGAGAAGGTCAGTTAGGCCAACGGGCTAGTCTTCTAAATGAAAGAAACTTTGCTTCAAAGAGCCTAAGGATGACACTGAAGATGAATCTCTACCTCCCATTAATATAAGTGCAAAGGAGTTGTCAGTTATTTTGGGAGAAGATCTCTCAAAAGAATCTGCCAGTAGTGAACAAGATAAAGAAATGGTTGATGATGACCAATCAGTGGTTGAAGACTTAGAGGATGAGGAAGAGGAAGGGCTTCAAAATATTGAAAGTGAAGTCAAGGATTTGGTAAGGGAAGTCACAAAGGGGATGGATTATTAGCCTATGGAGGGAAATATTGGGGAGATGTAGGATAATGATAGGACCCTTGATCATCTCTATGCTTCTCAAGTCAGGGAATTACAACATAAAGTGGATAAGATGGACAAGGCCTTCAACAAGTTATCAACTATCACCTTGGGCATAATATAAAAGGATTTTGTATGGCGAGTGGATTGACTAAGGCTAGGAAAGGCCACCATAAGATAAAAGCCTCTTAGGTCATGGAGGAGAAACTAGAAGGAGTGACAAGATCTATGGAATAGTACAACGAGGTGATGGAACAACTCAAGCATGAATGAAACCTTATCTACAATCCAAAGTTGTAACTGGATTTGTTGGTTTCTATTGTTTGGTTTTTTTTCTATGCTCGTACTGGGCTTGTGTGCCCCTCGAACAATTAGACTTGGATATGTCTTTAGGGCTGCTATTTTTTGATAGTTTGTAGTTTCTTTTGTTTTGGGTTAGGTGTTGGTCCTGCTACAAGGTGTTGTTCAGTTTTATGCCCCTAATATTTTGCTATGTTTTTTTTGGTGGCCTTTAGACCTTGTTCTGCTTTCTGGTTTGGTTCAAGGGCCCTTTCCCTTGCTTTTGTTACCAAAAACTAATCAAGAAGAATAGTGTTTAATTAGGACATTATTAAATAAATATGATTTATTTAATTCGTCAAGGAGAATAAAGATAATCAAGACTTTATTAAATAAATGAGATTTATTTAATTAGTTAGAAATGATGAATTTCAATGAATGAATTAAATAATATAAAATTACTTAATTAATAGTAGAATATGAAAAAATGATAAGAATTAAATAATAAGGTATTATTTTATCATTAGGGAAAAGGAGTGAAAATTAGTAAAAAGGGTGTTACTCGGAGGTCAAGATAATTTAGGGTATCTACATTTTTCCCCTCTTTAACGTAATGTTTTTAATAGCGTTATATGAAATAAAATTCAAAAAATTGTGCTTAGGAGTTTCCTTGATATGCCCCAATGACTATGGGATACGTTTTGACGACAAGATAGGTTGATGCCCCCTCGATTTTTTTTTCAATTTTGAATTTTTTTTGAAAACTTTGGGAAATTGTTTTGATAAACCAATTTTATAGCAAGAAGGTAATGATAATCTCACATGATAGGAAATATCCATAATTGTAACACATGTAGAAGCATGCATCTTCGTACTGTTGTAGGAAGTTCAAATAAAATATTAAAAATACACTATTTTTAGATATAAAACAAATCTCACTCAACCTTCTCAAGGATTCTTGAAATAATAACAAGTTTGTTACAACTATTCAATCTCCTCCATATGGTGTGAAATGATACTAAAATGGAACGCAAGACCCTAAAATCTCCCTTCCATGTGTTTTACAATTTGAATTTACCCTTTCAATCTCTAAAATTTGAGATCTCATATATAATCAAAGATTGAAACTCATCATTTTTTTCCTTTAAGGTAGTTCCCAATATTTTTACATATTTAGAACTGTCAAAAAATATTTTACACATACCATTTGGTTTTTCAATCTTATCAAACTCATAGATATTGATATACTTAGATTTGAAAGAAAAATTCTTCATTTGGAAAATTGGAGGGGCCCACTTATATATGATTTCTAAGAACCTAATTTTTATGTGATTTCTCCTCAAAGAAGATTTATTTATATTATCTAAGGATTTTAATAGATTTTTTCTTAGCTTAAAAATGTTATCAATGTTGGGGTGAAAAACCCATATATGATTTTTTAGTATTTTTTTGATTGCCCTAACTTCTACATGAGATAAACTCCTTTCTTCCTTGGTATATTGTAACTTAGTGATTAAATAGTTCCCTTATTCTTTCTTGTAACTCATTTTTTCATTTAATTAGGGCTAGTGACTTGGATTTTAGTGCTAGAAATAAGAGTTTTACATAAGGGTGTTCCTGTGAAAAGAGGTATTATTAAATTAGTTATCTTTTAACCTACTTAGTAGAGTCCTATTCACAATACAATTAAGATCACTTAGAGGTTATCTATAATTTTATCTCTCCTCATGTAGACTCACCAAATGGCTCAACATTTATCCATAGAGTCCTACAGTTATTTCCTACACTTATTTCATACTTGGAGGGGTAGTCAGATTTTGAATCCTACCTTCTCACCTCTTCTTGATTAATTTTATATGAAAGGCTCATTTATACATTTCAACACCTCACATTCTTATGATATTTTCTCTTTTTATATGTGTTCATTTATGGATTATTTTGAGTTTGCAAGAAAATTTTGGCTACTCCAACATGGTATCGGAGCAAGCTTACAAATCCAATCCCTTTAAATCTTGAATTTGTTAGGGTAATGAGAATCAAGCTTCAAATGATACATGTTGGAACAAAATCGACCTCATGGTTCTACTCAGAAGAACCTAGGGATGGATTTTGATATATAACACTTGAGTATTTAGAGATTTTTCTTTGAGTTTTCGGCCAAACCATAGAAGGTCGTATAGAAATCAATACAATTTGTATGGTTCCATATGGCCATACTGACCAACATACTTCCTTGCATCAACATACTAATCTAAATTAGTTTTTTGATCTGCGCAGTGCCTCAACTTCTGTGTAGTATTTTTTAATCATTAAGAATTACTTCTTTTGTTTTTGGTACTGTTGCAAGTGTCAAGGAATATTATATTAGCACATACAAAAAATTTCATCAGATGACATGATAATGATGTAATTGGTTTCTTCCCATGTTTTCCCCTTCACCGTTGGCCTGGTTTGATTTTTGGTTTAACTTCAAGAGCCTCATTCTTGGTTATACATATGTATTTTTGAGTGATTTTTTTCATTATGTATTTTTTTGTCTTTTATCTAGTGACGAGGGTATGTGCAGGATCATGATGGGCCAAAAAGTGACAATGAGAAAAAATGACGTTTTGAATCAGTTCAAAAATGCGAAAATGGTCGAGTTGACTTTTCTAGGTTCGGGTGTCAGTACTTCTACCTGAACCAAAAACCAAAGCTAGTTTCCACAAATCAGATATCTGATCCAAATCGGATATCCGATTTCTAGAAAGTGTAGATAAAAAAATAGCTGACTCTAAAACTTCATTTCTCCCAGTTTGACACGAGCGCAAGAGGAAAAACCCAAATCCGATATCTGCTCTGATCCGATATCAGATTTGAAAGGTATTTATTTGTTTTATTCAATCTTGTAATCGATTTTTCAATAGATTCTCTTAAGTTTAAGTAGGTTTTATTACAAAAATTTCAAAAATACAGTTTTCTATTGATGTTTTTAAAAAACTAGAGTTTACATTGATTTTTTTATTAAAAGTTAATGTTTTGAAATGGATCTTGATTAAAAATTAGTGTTGTTGGTGTATTTTTATCAAAAATAAGAGTTTTTTATTGATTTTTGTGAAAAAGTATGGTTTTTTTTTTTTTTTTAATTAAAAACTATGGTTTTTTTACAATTAGTTTAATTAGTTTTTAACTTTAACCAGGTATTATGGCTGCGATATAAATCCACAAATGCCAAATGCTCCACCACCTCCATCGCCAAATACTCCACCACCTCCGCAGCCACCAATTGAAGACTTAATTGGTGAAAATTGGGGCAATAGAGGGGCATTTGTGAAATTTATCAGACAATGCCTCGATTGAGAGATATGACAAACACATTGAAAGAAATAATTAAAGATATAGAAACCCTCTCCACCCAACATAATTCCTTTCATTTGTGGCGAGAAGACATGAGGGAATATTATCGATGTGGATTGTCTTTCGATGATGTGAAAGAACTCCAAATAACCAAAGCCCAAATAGCCTCTTTATTCATTGACCACTGCACCGGTTTGCCAGTGAATGTTAATAAAACAAAACTTTCCATAAAATGGTGCATGCATAGGTACATTGTAGCTAACTTTTGAGATCATTGGTGTATGGTTTCTGATAAACCACTGAACAATAATTCCGACATACCATTTTACTTTATTAAAAAATTATATGTTGAGTTTGTGTTAGGGCATCATGTCAATTACTTTGACATTAAACCCTTCCAGGGTGTCGGTGGAGGTATGCCCTAGGATAGACCAGGAGCAGTTAGAGTAGTCCCATGCCCAAATGTTCCCCTTCCTCCCCTTCCTCCCCCACCTCCAATATATCATCTAGAGATTATCCAAGATGCATCCACACAGACTATTCAGGCTATTCACTCTTTGAGTGGTAATTTGGTTTCGTATGCTTCTATAGTAGCCCAGCCACATTTTGGTTATGTTGGTGAAAGCTCGAGTGCTGCTACACCATCCTCCTCAAGTCCACATATTTGTGTGCCACATACTTGCACTATGTGCCACCAGATATGCTTGGGTCCTCTTGTACAGCCCACTGAGCATCCCTTGGACACTTTTGATTATGACCTCCATGATGTGGACATTATAGATCAATCACAAGGGATTGGAGCACACCCTATAGAGTCCTCTCCTGCTAGAGAGAGAGATGCTGGAATAGTGACACAGGTAAGATTTAAGTTGTAATTTCATAACTTGCATTTGTTTTTAAATGAATATTAATAAGAGATAGTATCAAGTACTAATATTTATTTACATGGTCTATTTAACAGTTGATGTCTGAGGAGGAGCTCACACGGGTGACTCATAGCACCCTTAGGGCCATTTCATTTGGCTTGGACACACACACAGTATATATTTTTGCACTCACTCATTTACATTTTATACTATATACTTGTTTGTCATTTGAATTGTCATTAATCAAATTATATAATAACTTATATGTTTATCTTGTTTTCCTCCTGTAGGAAATACCCAGTGTGAGTGAGGTACAACCTCATACAGACTTATGAGGCACAAATCTAGATAAGGGGAAGATAATTAAACTCAAATTGGATTGAATTAAAAATTTTAAGATTTTATATTGATTATACATACTTCGACATAGAATTGTAGTTTCATATGTACTTGTCAATTTTATTTACAGGTAATTATGAGCTTTACAGATATGTTGACAAGGGACACACCACCTAAAGGAGTAGTTATTGGAACACCTCAAAGAGTAGGTGTTGAAACACCTCAAAGAGGAGGTGTTGAAACACCTCAAGGAGATAAAAAAAAAGATCAACCTAAAGAGGAACATGTGCTTATTTTATTTTGTGTTTGGTAAATAAGTTCTTATTACCAATAATCATATGCTAACTTGGATCAATTTTATGTTTTTGTTCACATATATAGATTGGCATTTCAAAAGTTGATTTGGTATATTCTAGAACTCCTGACCCTTTGAAGAGATGTATATTTCAGGTAATCAAGATTTCAATTTTAGAGTTCAATTAAAATTCAATGTATATTGATTTTGATGTTAATTATTCGATTTTAAATTATATAGTATAACTAATCTCAATTGTGGTTTGAATTTTTCTTGTCCAGCTACCTTCAGAACCAACGAGTGCTTCAAAAAGGCTCCATTTTGATGATCCACCAGTAGTTTAGGATGAGATAGACATTTTGTCATGTAAATTTTGAATACATATTGAGATGGCATATGCTACATTTTGTAAAACTTTGTTTGAGTTAGTGTCAATGCCATTTTTGTATATGGACATACACTTGATTATTGGATAATTTGATATATAGAAGTTGACAATCGAAATTTAATTTGTTCCTCATGTGCATGATTAAACTCTTTGAATATTTTATCTTGAGCAATGGTTAAATATCAATGTACAATAGCTTAAAACTAAATGGTTATATTATGTATTTTATATTTATATCGCTGATTACATTGCATTACACATCTTTTCAAACTCAAATCATTAATTCACATTGCATAACTAACAACTAGATGTTCATAGATGAAATTTTTTCAATTACAATATAGTTCTTACAAAGTCAACCTAAGCAATTATGCAATTACATGAAATTACATAACTAAAAACTATGAGCAGTTGTCAATTGCATTCATTTGTCATTGAATTCTATGAGACCACATTTCTTTGAAGATTTTTTTCAAATAGTCCACTGCCTTGTCTATGCTACCACATTTTTCATACATGATAGGGATCACATTAAGTTGTAATAAATTAAATGATAGCCAATGGCTATTTAATTTATACTCATTTTATTTAAATGGATGAGGTCGACCTTCCTTGATGTTATTTTGTAATTTATTATTTTCAAGAGAGGTTGACCTCCTTAAAGAGTCACCTTATTTTGTATAAATATGAGGTGATGTTTGTTCATTTCCTCAATCAAGTTCATTCAACATAATTTGCAATCCAAGAAAAAGTTTGCACTTGAGCAGCAATGCTTCATCTTGCAGTAGCAGGCCAATTTCAAGGAGAAGGATATTCAATTGTATCTTTGCATCTACGAGAGGTGCTATTATTCATTGTATCAAATTCATCCATGAGGTGGGCCTGAGTTGTAAGAAAATTTATTGTTGTGTTTATTATCTTATGTGTTTCATTTTTTGAGTGCTTTAAGTTGTATTATCTGATCTCTAAGTTGAAGACAGTGAGAGAAATGGTCATATTGTTGATGACAAAGATTTGACCATGTTGGATCTTAATGGTCTTCCTTCATCTTGGGAGTCTTACATTCAAGGAATTGACGTGAGATCGAAACTTCCCAAGTTTGATCGGTTGATGGCTCACTATATTCAAGGGGAGTCAAGGTTGGTTGCGAGAGGTATTGGACGAAGCCATACAAATGAAGACATTCATGTTCTTTCTGCTCAATCCTTGAAGAAGGAAGGAAAAGGAGGAAAGAAAAAATTCTTCGAAAGGAATGGAGATAAAGGGTCAGATGGTGCTCCTACATTCAAAAAGAAGTGGGACCTCTATCGTGTTTACTAGGATATGATTTTCTCAAAGTCTGTCAACTTGGATTTAACATTGGTAGCTCCGCAAACCTATTCAAAATAGAGTGATCTGAAGAGGACATCCCTAAATCTCAAACTCGTATGACCCAACGGACTATTCCAACACATATGGATGGGTACGTTTATGCTAGGTATGGTTCTCTCTTGCACCCAGATACGTCGAATCACTCTGAGCTGCATCGCAGCGGCGTTTTCACTTAAGAGTTCAAAGTGCTAAAAGGTAGCAAACTTTGATGGACTATTTCTCGAAAACCATGATGCTCACAGACTATTTTTTTGAGGATATGGGATCGTGTTGAGACAATCTACAATAACCTCTCTCAGTTTTTTCTATCTCAAAGGCGTTTTCCTGTGGTGATGAGTTTTCAGTTGACAGAAAAGTTACCAAATGCAAGTAGTGTAAAGTTGCAAAGTGCTCCAACTTTCATTCTCGAACTCGTACGACCCAACGGACTGTTCCAACACCTCTAGATGGGTACGTTTACGCTAGGTATGGTTCTCTCTTGCACCCAGATGCATCAAATCGCTCTGATGCAGTTAAGAGTCCAAAGTGCTAAAAGGCAGCAAACTTTGATAGACCATTTCTCAAAAACCGTGATGCTTATAGAATCTTTGCCTATGGATATGGGATCGTGTTGAGACCATATACAATAAATTCTCTCGGTTTTTTCTATCTCGAAGGCGTTTTCCCGTGGTGATGAGTTTTCAGTTGAGGGAAAAGTTGCCAGATGCAAGCAGTGTAAAGTTGCAAAGTGGTGCAACTTTAATTCTCAAACTCGTACGAACCATAGGACTGTTCCAACATGTCTAGATGGGTACATTTATGCTAGGTATGGTTCTCTCTTGCACCCAGATACGTCGAATCGCTCCGAGCTGCATCGAAGCGGCGTTTTCCCTTAAGAGTCCAAAGTGCTAAAAGGTAGCAACCTTTGACGGACTATTTCTCAGAAATCATGATGCTTACAAACTCTTCATTTGAGGATATGGGATCATGTTGAGACCGTCTAAAATAACCTCTCTCAGTTTTTTCTATCTCGAACGTGTTTTCCCGTGGTGATGAGTTTTCAGTTCATGGAAAAGTTGCCAAATGCAAGCAATGTAAAGTTGCAAAGTGGTGCAACTTTCATTCTCGAACTCGTACAACCCAATGGACTGTTCCAACATATCTGGATGGGTACGTTTACACTAGTTATGGTTCTCTCTTGCACACAGATGCATCGAATCGCTCTGACCTGCATTAGAGCGACATTTTCCATTAAGAGTCCAAAGTGCTAAAAGGCAGCAAACTTTGACGGACTATTTTTCAAAAACTGTGATGCTTACACACTCTTTGTCTAAGGATATGGGATCATGTTGAGACCATCTACAATAACCTCTCTCAGTTTTTGCTATCTCGAAGGCATTTTCCCGTGGTGATGAGTTTTCAGTTGAGGGAAAAGTTGTAAAGTGGTCCAACTTTCATTCTCAAACTCGTATGACCCAACACACTATTCCAACATGTCTAGATGGGTACGTTTATGCTAGGTATGGTTCTCTCTTGCACCCAGATACGTCGAATCTCTCCGAGCTGGATCAGAGCGGTGTTTTCCCTTAAGAGTCCAAAGGGTTAAAAGGCAGCAACCTTTGACGGACTATTTATCAGAAACCATGATGCTTACAGACTTTTTGTTTGAGGATATGGGATCATGTTGAGACCATCTAAAATAACCTCTCTCGGTTTTCGCTATCTCGAAGGCGTTTACCCATGGTGATGAGTTTTTAGTTGAGGGAAAAGTTGTCAAAAGCAAGCAGTGTAAAGTTGCAAAGTGGTGCAACTTTCATTCTCGAACTCATACGACCCAACAGACTATTCCAACACATATGGATGGGTATTTTTATGCTATTTATGGTTCTCTCTTGCACCTAGATACGTCGAATCGCTCCGAGCTGTATCGGAGTGACATTTTTCTTTAAGAGTCCAAACTCCTAAAAGGCAGTAAACTTTGAAGGACTATTTCTCAAAAACCGTGATGCTTACAGACTCTTTGTCTGAGGATATGGGATTGTGTTGAGACCATCCACAATAACCTCTCTCAGTATTTGCTATCTCAAAGGCATTTTCCCATGGAGATGAGTTTTCAATTGAGGGAAAAGTTGCCAGATGCAAGCAGTGTAAAGTTGCAAAGTGGTCCAACTTTCATTCTCGAACTTGTACGACCCAACAGACTATTCCAACATATCTGGATGGGTATGTTTATGCTAGGTATGGTTCTCTCTTGCACCCAGATATGTCGAATTGCTCTGAGCTACATCAGAGTGGTGTTTTCCCTTAAGAATCCAAAGTGTTAAGAGGTAGCAACCTTTGACGGACTATTTATCAGAAACCATGATGCTTACAAAATTTTCATTTGAGGATATGGGATTTTGTTGAGACCATCTAAAATATCCTCTCTCAGTTTTTGCTATTTCGAAGGCGTTTTCCCATGGTGATGAGTTTTCAGTTGAGGGAAAAGTTGTCAAAAGCAAGTAGTGTAAAGTTGCAAAGTGGTGCAACTTTCATTCTTGAACTCGTACGACCGAACAGACTATTCCAACACCTCTGGATGGGTATGTTTATGCTAGTTATGGTTCTCTCTTGCACCCAGATATGTCGAATCGCTTCGAGCTGCATCGGAGCAGTGTTTTCCCTTAAGAGTCCAAAGTGTCAAAAGGCAGCAAACTTTGATGGATTATTTCTCACAAACCATGATGCTTACAGACACTTCATCTAGGAATATGGGATCGTGTTGAGACCATCTACAATAACCTCTGTCAATTTTTGCTATCTCGAAGGTGTTTTCCCGTATTGATGAGTTTTCAGTTGAGGGAAAAGTTGCCAGATGCAAGCAGTGTAAAGTTGCAAAGTGGTGCAACTTTCATTCTCGAACTCGTACGACCCAATGGACTGTTCCAACACGTCTAGATGGGTACGTTTACGCTAGGTATGGTTCTCTCTTGCACCCAGATACGTCGAATCTCTCCGAGCTGCATTAGAGCAGTGTTTTCCCTTAAGAGTCCAAAGTGTTAAAAGGCAACAACCTTTGACGGACTATTTATCGGAAACCATGATGCTTACAGACTTTTTGTTTGAGGATATGGGATCATTTTGAGACCATCTAAAATAACCTCTCTCAATTTTTGCTATCTCGAAGGCATTTTCCCATGGTGATGAGTTTTCAGTTGAGGGAAAAGTTGTCAAAAGCAAGCAGTGTAAAGTTGCAAAGTGGTGCAACTTTCATTCTCAAACTCGTATGACCCAATAGACTATTCCAACACATCTGGATGGGTACGTTTGTGTTATTTATGGTTCTCTTTTGCACCCAGATACGTCGAATCGCTCCGAGCTGTATCGGAGCGACATTTTTCCTTAAGAGTCCAAAGTGCTAAAAGGTAGTAAACTTTGAAGGACTATTTCTCAAAAATTGTGATGCTTATAGACTCTTTGTCTGAGGATATGGAATCATGTTGAGACCATCTACAATAACCTCTCTCAGTATTTGCTATCTCGAAGGCATTTTCCCGTGGAGATGAGTTTTCTATTGAGGGAAAAGTTGCCAGATGCAAGCAGTGTAAAGTTGCAAAGTGGTCCAACTTTCATTCTTGAACTCGTACGACCCAATAGATTGTTCCAACATGTCTAGATGGGTACGTTTATGCTAGGTATGGTTCTCTCTTGCACCCAGATATGTCGAATCGCTCTGAGCTACATCAGAGTGGTGTTTTCCCTTAAGAGTCCAAAGTGTTAAAAGGCAGCAACCTTTGACGGACTATTTATCAAAAACCATGATGCTTATAGACTTTTCATTTGAGGATATGGGATTGTGTTGAGACCATCTAAAATATCCTCTCTCGGTTTTCGCTATCTCAAAGGCATTTTCCCATGGTGATGAGTTTTCAGTTGAGGGAAAAGTTGTCAAAAGCAAGCAGTGTAAAGTTGCAAAGTGGTGCAACTTTCATTCTCGAACTCGTACGACCCAACAGACTGTTCCAACACCTCTAGATGGGTATGTTTATGCTAGTTATGGTTCTCTCTTGCACCTAGATATGTCGAATCACTTTGAGCTGCATTAGAGCGGCGTTTTCCCTTAAGAGTCCAAAGTGTCAAAAGGCAACAAACTTTCATGGATTATTTCTCAGAAAGCATGATGATTATAGACTCTTCGTCTAGGAATATGGGATCGTGTTGAGACCATCTACAATAACCTCTCTCAGTTTTTGCTATCTCGAAGGTGTTTTCTCGTGGTGATGAGTTTTTAGTTGAGGGAAAAGTTGCCAGATGCAAGCAGTGTAAAGCTGCAAAGTGGTGCAACTTTCATTCTCGAACTCGTACGACCCAATGGACTATTCCAACACGTCTATATGGGTACATTTACGCTAGGTATGGTTCTCTCTTGCACCCAGATACGTCGAATCACTCCAACCTGCATCAGAGCGGTGTTTTCCCTTAAGAGTCTAAAGTGCTAAAAGACAACAACCTTTGACGGACTATTTCTCAGAAATCATGATGCTTACAAAATCTTCATTTGAGGATATGGGATTTTGTTGAGACCATCTAAAATAACCTCTCTCAATTTTTGCTATCTCAAAGGCGTTTTCCCGTGGTGATGAGTTTTCAGTTGAGGGAAAAGTTGCCAAATGCAAGCAGTGTAAAGTTGCAAAGTGGTGCAACTTTCATTCTCAAACTCATACGACCCAATGGACTATTCCAACATGTCTGGATGGGTATTTTTATGCTAGGTATGGTTCTCTCTTGCACCTAGATACGTCGAATCGCTCTGAACTGCATTGAAGTGGCGTTTTCCCTTAAGAGTCTAAAGTGCTAAAAGGCAGCAAACTTTGATGGAATATTTCTTGGAAACCGTGATGCTTATAGACTCTTCGTCTGAGGATATGGGATCTTGTTGAGACCATCTACAATAACCTCTCTCAATTTTTACTATCTCGAAGGCGTTTTCTCGTGGTGATGAGTTTTCAGTTGAGGGAAAAGTTGTCAAATGCAAGTAGTGTAAAGTTGGGAAGTGGTGCAACTTTCATTCTCGAACTCGTATGACCCAACGGAATAGTTCAAAAAAGTGGTGCAAAATGGTGGCATTGCTCGGGCAATGTCTTGTCGCTAAAATATTGGTTGAAAAGTATTCTAGCCCACAACCGAATAGTTCGTGTTGACCTCTTTCCTTCAAAATTGTTTATAATGTTATTATCAATTTCAACTAACCATTTAGGGGTCCTTGAAGGTCTTGAATTTGGAATTGTAATGCCCCACCATGCAACCCTAGAGGAAGTTTCATTTAACTACTTAAACAGAATAATTTTTTCTTTTTAAAAAGTATAATTAATAAACAAGTTCACTAACTAATGCCAACAACCTCTAAGGTTACGAGAGAAAGGTTATATAAAACCTCAGCAAAAAACATGATTTAAACCATGCTAATTAATTAACCAATAATTAAAGCACATACATCCAATAAGATGAATTACATCAAAGCATAGAGATAACTTTCCATTTCATTAATCACAATTAAATAATAAGGTTACAACTCTCATTCCCCAAATGAGGTAAGTCCAATAAATATGATTACAATTAAAAATTCCACCTCAATAACAACTAAGGGGTAAAATAATACAAGATCAACTAAAATGAAATACAGTAAAGCAAGAACTGATACTAAAACCAACGAGCTCTCCAATTGGAAGTCTCATCCACATGAACATGAAGGAAGAACCCAATGGATTTAGGTTCATGCCACCCAACCAAGTGGAACCCAAAGGCCCACCCCCCGTGCTAGGAGATAGTAACCAGGAATCCTAGCCAAGACTATCTACCTCTAGACACATGCTAACACAAAACTAAATCAAACTAGATCAACCAGTCACATGAACCTCATAAGTACAACACATGTACAACTCGAGTACAACAAGAGCAACATAAGTACAACCCAGATACCATGCAAGTACAACATAAGTACAACATAACATGGTCACATTACTTTTAGATAAAAATCAGATCAAGTAGGTTAAGGGAACCATACCACATAATCAAACACCAATCAAGGTCACATCAGGTATGTTACGGAAACCATACCCACAATAAACAAGAAACAACTATTGTCACACAAAGTGCCATCTCACAACACATCATGAGTTACCCACTGCGGATCGTCAAGATGGTGGCCTCAACTGATCCTCAGCCCTCATACATACTAATACAAACTCAAAACCCAACTGTTGTCCTAGACAAAGTGTCATCACATAGTTCATCATGAGTTACCCACACTGATCATCAAGATGGTGGCCTCAAACCGATCATTGGACCTCATACTTACTAATGTGGATTCAAATACCTTTTGTACAGACAAGATAGATGACCTTGCCATCCCATGGCCTTCTCGCTCGTCCCAAGTCTAACCGAGCACTTGGATATATGAGTGATGAATAATTATCTTTTTAGTGTGAAGTACTACCCAAACTCTAAGTATATTGATTTAGTTATCACTTAATTACACCACTTCGGAAGGTTACCCAATCTTACCTCTTTCGAGCTTTGGCCCCTACTGAAGCCACTCTTCTACTTGACAACACACATAACATCCAACATCAAGGGTACAAAGTGCAAGAAACAAGGTATTACGGCCACTCCTTTCTCAGGAGGCAATCTAAGTTCAAACCCTCTCCAAACACTGGAGGTAACAACAATAACAAAACCGCTCCTGACCGCTCCTAACAAGGAGGCACACATTACAAAATCCACTCCTTTCTCAGGAGGCAACAAAGATAAAACCACTCCAAACACTGGAGGTAACAACAATAACAAAACCGCTCCTGATAAGGAGGCACACATTACAAAATCCACGCCTTTCTTAGGAGGCGACAAAGATAAAACCACTCCAACCACTGGAGGTAGCAACAATAACAAAATCGCTCCTGACTGCTCCTGACAAGGAGGTACACATTACAAAATCCACTCCTTTCTCAGGAGGTGATAGACGTACCCGTTCATGAAAACCGAGTACTAACATAGACACAACCTCGTGCACTATCCAAGGGATACAAACCAGGTTGACATAACAAAGTGACAACCCATGAAACAGAAAACTCAACTGGAAGCCTTGTGCAATGTAATGACTCAATTTCCCAAATGATGACAAGAACAGATAAAAGTTAAAATGAGAATTAAATCTGCTTTGGATATTCTAAATACATGTCCTCATGCTAACATTCAAGATTTTATTGCATTATATAAATCGATACAAAATACGTCTTTTCCAGACATGGGAGAAAGTTAATACTTAGTCCTTAATCTCCTACTTGCATTTCAATAATAATAAAATAACCAATTGATTCTACTAATCAAAACGCCATAACATGAAGTAATCATCATTTCTTCATTTCAATATAACCATATAAAAATAATCAACTTGACTTGAAGATATATTATTTTAAATCAACACTATTCCCATTAAAATATTGTTTACAACAAAACAATGGTTTAACTAGAGTCAATATATTTTCATTCCCCCAATTAAACTTAAATCATGTCATTAGAAAAATAATAATTTTCTATGCATATTAAATATTTCATCACAACTATACATATGTCCATTTAAACTAGAAAAACAAATCATCTATATAAGATTATAATATTATGCAATATAATATTAACAATTAATAATATATATTATTCTTAAAATAATACATATTATTCTATTAATATCATATTATAATAATAATATTATATGTATAAATATTAATATATATTAATATTAATATTACAATATAATAATATAAAAATTATATATATCATAATATTAAAACATATATTAATATGTATATATATTTTTTTTATATTAAAAAAAAAGGGCGAAGTTCTTTCTTGATTCGCGCGTCGGTCAATGGATGGCCGCCTTGGTTCATGGGCTGTGTTTTGCATTTGGGAGCCACACACCACAGTCAAGGGCCGGCCGGCTGTGTCCATACATAGCCAACTCCCATTGCTGGGGGTGACTATTTATAGACACAGTCAGCTCTCCCCAATGGCGGCAGCGACAGGAAGGTAAGGGGAGTGGTGTGGGGAGTGGGGAGGGGTGCACTGGGCACGGCTCCCTTCACCAGCCTCCCATGGGGGCGCAGTGGGGGTTGTATATGCATTTTTGTTTTAAAAGCCAAAATAAATTGAGAAAACCATAATGATAAGAATACAAGAACAATCATTTACATTCAAAGCATCATTTCTTTTCAAGTAAATTAATTTCAAAGAGGATCTTCTTGCAAATTTGAAGAACAAAATTCCAACCTTTGCTTTAATTGAATTCAAACAACAAAATTTAAAATATATTTCCATAAGATCTTCAAGCATAAATTTTAAAATTCAAAAATCTCAAAACCAAACATTTAAAAGACATGAACCTGGTTTTTTTTTAAATTGATAGCAGATCCTGATGGTGACTTGCTTCCCCCTTCAAATCCATAGGTTCTCCAAGCTTTTTCCAAAAACCCACCAAATTGAAGAATTTTTCCTCCATCTAATTCAAACTTTTTCAGAACTTCAAGATCCAAAAATTGAGAGCAAAATTCAAACATAAGGATTTTTTTGCCCTAAAATCCTTCAACCACCCTCATAAATTTCAGAAAACAGAAATTGCCAAAATATCTCATTTTCTTTAATTTTGAATTTCAACTTTCAAATTTAACTTTTAATTCATTTTTCAATTTTGAATTCCAAATTTCACAAATTGACTTTCATGCATTTTTTTTATTTTCAAATTCTACAAAATAACAATAATTCAACATAGATAAATTCACTTCTTTCAACATCAAAATTTAATTAATTAATAAATAGATTTAATCAACGATTAAATTATTTATTAATTAAATTAAATTAATAATAAATAAATTATATTTCAACATAATCTCTGAGCGAATTAATCCACAACTTAAATACATTAAGCCATTTAAATCGCCCCTTTATAACTTGCAATTAAATAACGAAGAGAGGGAATGATAAACAAAGCAACACAACCCGACAACCAACCGACGACATACAAGGACTAGGGTGACGACCTGACATGGAAACCTAGGTACTATCTCCCAATCGAATACCGTTGGATATTGAACACGCTCCAACCTGTGAACCCAGGTGGAGTCAATGTCCTATACCTGTCATCCTGCAAATCAAGTAACAACAACGTATAATATGAACAACATAAAATACACACCGTGAAGAGGAAATCACAAGATCGTAGGGCACTCGCAAGCGAGTGATGCGATACCATCCTCTTCACCAATACACTGCAAATAACTGACAATTCGAACATGATATAATTCAAAGCATAATCATCTTTAATTCAAATAACTGCTATGCTAATCCAAAGCATGGAATAAAGATAACATCAGAATAACCAAAAACACATCACAACAACATACCCACACAAAGACACACAATCCAACCAGAAGGCAAAACGGAGGGGTATTACAGGAATACCTCTTTCTTCCACACAAGGTTCTTCATTTCTCATGTAATCTAGTGAAACATAATTTACACTTGCTTCGATATTGTGTTCAACATCTTCATTTCCAACATTTTCACCTTGAACATTTTCGATATCAATTTGAACAATTTCATTCCCAATTTCAATATCATGTTCAACATCTTCAATTCCAACATTTTCATTATCAATTTCAATATTTTCATTCCCAATTTCAATATCATGTTCAACATCCTCAATCCCAACATTTTCATTATCAATTTCAAAATTTTCATTCCCAATTTCAATATCATGTTCATCATCTTCAATTCCAACATTTTCACCTTGAACATATTCAATTTCCTCTTCACTTGAAAGACCATAGGGCTCAGGTTCACCAATATTTAACATACCTTTTCTTTTCTTTCTATGACCTTCTCTATCTCTTTGTCTATATCCTCCAATTTGTTCTTTTGTCAGCTTTCTCTTATGCTTTTGCTTCCGACGATTGCTGCTCCCCATTATACCAAATAAAAGATGCTAAAAAATCATTATGTATGACAAATTTGAATAGAAAAATCTTCAAAAAAATTATCTTTGTCTCTTCCTATTTGAAACCG
>CM021102.1:692399336-692496813 GCA_007115665.2 Sequoiadendron giganteum
AATATGCGTCACATTCTATGCTTCACATACTATAGGATTAAAAAAATAAAAAGTGAATTCCATTAAGTTTTGACCAAGTTAAGGTGGTCAGACATACAAGTTTTTATATTTTTAAAAAGTTGTAATAAAAAATCCATAATTAATTATTTATTCAAAAAAAAACTACAAACACATATGCATCACATTCAGACATGAGTCCTCTACTTATATCTAAAATTTTATAAAAATATATTATGATTTTATTATGGTTAGGGTGGTCAGACAAACACCTACTTTTTCTTTTTTCCCTGAAATTTTAGTACTACTGCATTGAAATTTCAAATTTTCACCAAATAGATTTTTGTTTTACAAAAATTAACCTAGTAGTTTAGAAACTACATTCAATTTGTCACAGATTCTATTCTTACATATTTTTGAAATAATATAGATAACTTATTCAAATTTTTATGTCAAGTTGCCCAACTCTGATTTTCTGAATTTTCATTGCCACTTAAGGACCTGTTTTTTCCATGATGATCCTGCACATACCCATGATTTTTTCCATTGTTTCATATATAGATGTTTTTAAAAAATTAGATTTTCAGAAGACACCCTGCATAGTTCCCATTTTAAGAAATTTAGAGGGCTCATTTGGGCTCGTGTATACTCCTTTTCGGGTCCTATTTTTTTGAACTTGCATGATATTTTTTTGATCGGTAAATGCAGGGAAATACTACAAATCTTTTTATTAATATTCAACAAAGCAGTACGTCCTGAACCTACATGATTTTTTGAGCTCTACACAGTGGTGATGTTGGTTTTTTAAGAATATAATTTAGAATTTCAAATTATGAGTATGTCTCTTTTGATTGAGGTTTTGTACATGAAACCCACTTTGTGGAATCTCTAATGGACTAAAATAAAGTGTCATATCATTGTATAATTTTAGGGGTGTCATGGTTTAATATTGGGGGTTTTCATTTTCTATTTTTGATGTAGAAGCATCTGGGTCCACAAGTGATCCTACATCACCCAAAAATATTTCAGTTGAATTTTTTTAATTTTGGTGTGTTTTTTGGTTTACATTGGTGTTTTGCAAGCATGCATCTCATTTAACTTTATTTCCTCTCCAGCTCCTCAAAGTTAAAGTCATTTGGATAAAATTCTAATTTGATTTAAATTTGAAGAAAAGATTCCTGGAATCTGATTTTTATGGAAATTGGGGAGTTTCATAAAACCCCGTGCCCAGACATTAGGAGTGAATTTTTGACACTTCTAACTCATTCAATTGAAAAATTTGCAATTATTTGGAAGTGGGAAAACTAGGTGCTAGGTAAAGAAATTATTGGATTGAATTGATGCAAAGGTAATTTAGAAAAAGCAATAAATTGTGCAAGTGGAAAGTGATTGAAGGAATGATGGTCATGCCTAGGAGGAAGGGGGGATATGAATGCAACAAAGAAACTTAAAAATGAAAGACCCCTATTGGAAAAGAAAGAAAAAGTGATAAAAATGAAAAAAATGGAAAAGTTTTAAAAGGAGGAACCTAGAAACTGAAGGGGGCGCCCAAGAATGAAAATGAAGGTATTGAAGGTGACATTGTTGCCAAGGTAGCTGATTGTAAGTCTCATGAAATAGACTCTTGTTGTGGAAGGTAAAATAATCATTCTTGTAGTTGATTTTTGAAGTTAATGGTTTAGTTTTTGTAGTAGCTATTGTAAACACTTGGAGAAATTTAATTAATAAATCAAAATTTTATTCCTTTAATTTGTTGTCAAATCATGCACTTGTAGCATGGGAAGGAGAATTCAAACACACAGCTATAGAAAATTGGGGGAAAAATATGAAAGTTTAAAAGTTGTTGTTAGGGATTATAAACATCGATATCTACAAATTGCTTCAAATAATGACCACCATTAGATTGTTAGCCAGTTTGAAACAAGAAAATCCAACATTCCTATGAAATATTCACTCATGTTACCTATGTAAACAAGAAAATAAGAATCAAACGACTAATTGAAAGCATAAACAATAAGAGAAAACTCTATTTCATAGTGGGAGTGGTGCTCCTCATGATGTGGAAAGAAATCTCACCCCTTGATAAGAAAGATGAGATGATAGACAAAGAGAAGAAAAATGAACTCAAGTTGCCTATAGTGAGAATGCTCAAAAATGTAGATGAAAAATGAGAGATAAAGCCTTGAATTTATAGGAGAGATTGAAAGAAGAAGAGGAAGATTTGAGAAATGTAGGACTAATCCTCAACCAATAGGTTCATGCCACTTGTCACCGTGTGAATGGGCCATGGTTGTGCAAGTTTTGGCCAATGTGCCCATTTAAAATTTGAAAATAGCATTAAATACATATGGTTGAAGAATTTGGGGGGAAATTTGTTTGGACAAAAAAGTAAAACAAAGGGAGTTAATGAGGGCATATTCCTTGTGAATATGCTTTGTGAGGAAAATAGAGGTTTTAATAAATTAAAATAAATGATTTATTTTGCAAGTGGGAAAAGTTGGAGGATGGGACATGGGTTTAGATTAAATTAATCAAGATTGGATTAACTTAATGAGGAATTAGGTGATGTGACATTTGATTTACATTTTTGGATTTGTTTCAAATCAAATGAGAAGAAAATAAATATTTAGAGTTTTTAATTAAACATTTGGGCTTATTTAATTAAATGGAGGAATCTTAGGACATTAATTAAATAATCTGATTTAATTAATTAACGAGAAAATGATTAAATATGATGTTAATCGATGATGTTAATTTTGCATTTCTACATTTTTCCCCTCTTTGAAGCAATGTACTTGTTGCATTGGTTCAAAGAATGATGCTGCCGACATCAAAATTAAAAAAACAAATTGATTTTTTTGGATGCCCTAGTGAAAAGAAGTACATTAGTACATTGCCCCCTCGAGAGATCGAGCGAAAAGATTCGATTTGAGGTTGATCTCATGACAAAGAGGTTCAAAAATGGATGTATGGAATGCTATGACTAACTGATCTATATGATAATGAAGATGCAAATGAGATGTTTTTAAGATGCTTAGAATAACAAATCTATATTATCCTAAACAACTTAGATGATGATGCAAATGAGATGTTTGGAAGATGCTTAGAATAACAAATCTATATTATTTTAAACATCTTATATGATTATGCAATGCATGTGAAATGGATGATGATGTCCTATTATAATATGACATAATTATGAAAAATGAGAGTGTAGATGCAAGATGGATGCATTGATGTCATGATATTATTTTAGCATGAAAGAGGATAGAAGAATGAGAGGGATCAACCCTTGAATCCAAGAAGATGAAGAAGTTCAACAAGCCAACTTTATTAGAAATGATGATGAAGGATGATGATGTATTGATTATCCAGGGATGGGAGAGATAAAGAGTATAACTTTCCTTATGTTTGATAACACACATAGGTGTGATGCATCAAGGTATAAAGGACCAGGATGGCGTTGCACCTAGTGTGATGGAATTTGACTCGACAATCAGATAGGAGTGCTCTTGTTCACACTTGACATACAAAAACCTTGCTAGGACAGACCTAACAAAGAAAGTATTCACCAAGTTATATTACAAGAACGTCCAACAAGCACAATAGATAAAAAGATAATGATCATTGCCCCATTCCTTTCTCTCTAAACCTGTTTTGTTTTAGGTATCATCGAGAGGTCCTTGGAATGAGTGCAAAATAAGATAAGTCAAAAAGACCAAATAAAGTAAACAAACAAGCTAATGTTCTTCATACCACTAGCAAAAGCTAAACTAAGGTGATACTTGATGCTGATGTCCATTGTAGGAAGGTCACATTCCTAGGACATGTTGTGATAAGGGTTTTGATGAGATTGATTGGATGATAAGCTATTGATACTTAGAGTTGACCAACGTGCTAACTCATTGATCTAGACTTGAGACTTTGATGATTAGTTGTTCACTTTTGAACTTGCTAGACTTGCTTATGATTTCCTTACCAAAGGATGGAGGTGACGATTGATTTATTATGAATGATGATCATCACAGGTGAATGCGAGATGAGACGGGTGCACCATTTTGGGTTTTTTTTCAAATATTTGGATGTTTTTGATGTTTTAAAATATTTTGAGGCTTTTTTTTTCGGATTTTCTAATGTTTTTTCGTATTTTCAGGATTTGTGAATTTTTTTGGATTTTGTGTGGCAGGAGCCAATCAAGGATTATCATTGCCTATGTTTAAGCTCAGAGATGACGTAGTTCGGCTGAAAATTGACTTGAATACTAATGAGATAGATGGGTGAATGAATTTCCATTATGATGAATGCCTAAAGGACTAACCTAAACTATGAAATAAATGGGCAAACAGATTGCCATTGCGACGAACACCTAAAGGACTGACCTAAAATATGAAATAGATACGAAAATGGATTTCCATTGGGATAGACGCCTAAAGGACTAACGTTTGTTTGGATTGATGTTTGATGAAAGATAAAGCTTGATGAGGAACATCTTATTGTCAAAATATGCCATAGGCTAATGATTTGGATTTTTTTTGCTCATAAATGCTTGACCAATTTGATTTCACATTTTTCCAATGCTCGGATTCCCACATAAGTTGGAGGATATAGATCAAGATTTATTCCCGATGCAAGATGTAAATATTTTCCCCCAGTGTCTAGCAATGTATGGAATTCCATGGGTGAATTCTTGGATAGACAGATGGACAAATGGATATGGATCATCTTGCGATAAGATAAGGTGTTTTCACAAAGGATTCTCATTTGGATAATGTTTCATGGCTCGGCTAATGTTGGGTAGGAGAGGATCAACGAAAATGACCCATGTCAATATGTTTACCATAAGTGAGCATAAAGTGTTCATGAAAAAATTTCAAGATCAAGATAAGATGGCAGTGGGTTGGATAAATGGTTCATTGATGAACAGATGATATGGCTGGAATGCAAGCTTTACTGTAGATGTGATCAAATGCTTTCTTATGAACTGGCACACAAAAATGCTCGATTCTACACATGATGCCTATTTTCTAGGTTTTCATCATGGTACCTGTCCAAAGTGCCACCGAAATGGATTTCGCTAGAGGACAATTTTTTTCTTTACTGTTTTCAATCCTTTTTATGATTTGTTTTTTGGATTTTAATATTTTTTTATTTGTTTATATTTTATGAGAGATTTTAAGCTGATGTTTAATCACTTGGTACTGCTGACATTGATTCTCCTGTCATAATTTTCCATCGATATCCCACTTAAAGAACTTGCTTTCCCAAGATACGTGCACTTGAAAGAAAATTTTTAGAAATCTATTCTGCTTTGCTGATACCGGAGTTAACTCTGTGTTTGTGCACACATCGTGATAGAGTTCCTTTTGAATCCTTATGATGAAGGGTCATTTCCAACACATGGTTAATGTGAGAATTGGATATCATGCGTGGAGGTGTGGATGGAGTGTGTTTAGGAGTAAAAGATGGATTGACTAATAGCTTGGAGCCTTTGACTCTTTAAACTCGGGAAGATGAGCAATGATGAGTGGATATGAAAGTGTGCATGGCATTAGGACCAATAACTTGATATAATTTCTATGTTGCTTGAGAAGCCTACTTTTTCCTTTGTGACATATTTGATGGATACTTTTCCCTTTTTGATTTTTCCCCATAGTTTCTTTGACTAATGGAGTTTGATAGGGATAGTATTTCTTTGTATTCTTTGGTATCCATATGTATTTGATTTTTCCTTCATGTTTCAACACTTCTTTTTCTTTGATGACGTTCTTCATGCTTTGATTCAAATCTTTCTTTTGATGTTGGTCCTAATTCATGGATGGGGTGATGGGTGGATGAAGATTCATCACATGGCTAGCTGCAGTGTTGGCATTTGTTTCATCATAAGGATCCTTCGTGCTCCCTATGTTGATGTTTTCTTGAGACGAAATTACCCCCAATTTTATAGAGGTATCATTGATATGTTTATATTCCTTGATTATCGAATAACCAAGTCCTTGATGCTTAGGATTGCCAATAATCTACACTAGTTCTAGGATACCTTATTCATGTAGACCTAATTATTTGCCTTGATAATTCATCTGTAGTGTAGACACGTAAAATAATCAACATCAGACATACCGCTCTAATTAACATCCAATTTTTCTATTAATCAATTAAAACAATTTATTGATTAATTCCCTAGCTTCATCGTATTTACTTAAATAAATCAAATTATTTTGTTAAGTCCTTAAGTTCTTCTCATTTGATTCAATAAACAAAAATGATTTGAATCAAATATCAAACTCCTAAAATCCTCTAAGTTAATTAATCTGAATTAATTAACCTCTAAACACAATCACCCATTCTCTAGCTTTTGACTCAACTTGAGTCAAATCTAAACTCTCAACTAACCCACCCACTTGCACTAATAAATCATTTCTTTCATTTATTAATTCTTCTAATTACTTTCAAAAGGGCATCAAAATGGAATATTCCTCTAATTTGAATCTCCCTCTCAATTGACTTGTCCATCCAACAAAGCATTAAATGATCTTACATGTCTCTTACACAAGTCAACTTAGCATTTAATTCACCTTTCATCCCCCCTAAACATGTCATTTCATGCAAATTCAAATTTCAAATTGGCACATTGGCCAAAACTTGCACAACCCTCATCCTCTCAAATCTTGACAAGTGGAATCTTGTCATTGGCTTATTAATGATCCCACATTCATCAAAATATCTCTCTTCCAACCTTGAATCTATAAAAGCAAGACATTTCAACAGAATTGAACAGCACAATTTGAACACTCTCACTATAGGCAATTTGAGTTCACTTTGCATCTCATTGTCTATCATCTCATTTGGCTTATCAAGGATTGGGAAAGGGTTTCTTCCTACACAAAAAAGTGGCACCAATCCACTATGAGATAAGGGTTTAATCATGTTTTTGCATATGCTTTTGTTTAGTTTGCATTGTTTTCATTAGTTGCATTGTTTAACATGATTCTATATTTCATAGGGATGTTGAGTTTTATAATTTAAACTGAATTATGCTAACAACATGAAATGGTTCAAGTCTCTCATGTAGATTCTCAGCATCTACATTCTGGTGCTACAAGGAGGGCGATTTCCAGTTCTAGAGTCTCTTTTAATCATAATTTATGCATTAATCCCAGTTACAGTTTTAGCAGAAACCCATTGAATCGTTCGATAAATATGAGTATAACGTCCTCTCTTTTTTTGGTTCCTTTAACTCCCAGCTTTATACACCAGTAAAGCCTCTTTTTCTATTATCCTTATAAATTTTAAACTTTGTGCACCTCTGGGTATTCGTGTGAGTCTGCTCATAAATTTAAAAATATTTGCTAATGTATTTGTCAGTAGTAAATAAAGGATGTTTGAGTTGGTTCATTATGTTGTTTAAAGCATCTATGAAAAATACTTGTCAGTAATAAATGACTATAAATGCTACTTTGCCCAAAATTTGATATTCAAAACACCTAGATATTAGATATCAAAGATGGTCATTTTGTTTGCACGCTTATTTAAATAAACTTTATTGTTGGCTATAGAATTTTTTTTAACTAACTACCAAGTGGTGAGAGAGAACGAAAAATATCTGGGAAGAATGGATGAGTTCATCTGTTTGATTACTAGAAGCATATATATATATCAAAAACTATTTATTTTTTCTTCTCAAACTACGTCTTTTACCATAAAGTTTATTTTTCTTTCATATGTTACGCTCTAAGTTTTGAAAATGGTAGATTTTTACTTTCATCTTACCATACTGCGTTGTGCTCTTGCCATGGCGGTTTAAACTCTTGTTGCTACAAATATCTTAATGCTTGTATCACTTATTGTTACTGCACTTACCTATTTTTCTGCTACAATAAATTTGTAGGACAAGTAGAAATAAAATCATGTCAATGTGAAGTTAGATTAAAACACTTGCTATGGGATCGACGTCTCTTCCTAAAGCGGCCGATTCATATATATTATGGTTTAGAAGAGGCATCCTCTTTTTTCTCTTTTTCTGTGACAAGGTGGAGACTTGGACGCTGGGGTCAGAGTGTAGTTGGTCATCGGCATGGAGGTAGATTGTTGGTTTAAGAAGACTACACAATCAATGGAGCAGAAGCCAGATATAACCTAAGGAACAATCCTAAGAACTAAGTTTGTAGGGAGTAAAGGCCACGTATTACTTTATAGGGCGTACCCTTCCTGCTGAAAGGGTGGCTATTTTCAGAAATCTGCGACTTTGAAAGAAGTGAAATTTAAAGGGAAAGGTGGGTGGAGAGTCCATTCATGTTTAATAATCAAAGAATTCCTATTTACTACTTTTGTGTTTGTAGGGAGCAGGTCAGGTGAAAGACAGTGGCACCCAATGTTTTTTAAAATCAACTGTTGTTCTTAAAATAAATGTGTATGATTTGGTTTTTTTCTTATCTAACATCCAGATAGAGTCATAAATGAATATTGTTTCTTTAAGGCTTTCTATCAACAATTCATGTGCCTTGTCTAGGAGAAAAAAATGAGTGAAGTGTTTTGGATACCTTTGTGTGTGTTATAAATGGCACACTGCACAAGGGTTTGGCCATCAGATGTCCTCCTGTGGTAGGTGGAAGATGTGAGAGGAAAAAGTTTCTTAAAAAAAATCTTATGACCTTCCTCTATAGCTTTGAACAGTACAGTCTCACCAGTGTTATTGGTTATATCTACCAGATTAGAATGATGCTCCGATAAAGCCTCTACTACCTCGCAATGTCCTCCAATCAACTAAGTAGTTGTCTACCAGTGCAGCTGCAACTGCAACGTCTGGAAAAATATTTTCTTCTGCTGATTTGATTGACATCGGTATCATGTTCCAACATGCCCATTTTTGGCACAAGGAGAGTCGATGCTAGGACAAATTGCAGAATTCGACTTTACACCAGGTAGTGCTTTTAGAGCTGATAAAGGAAGGTCGATCCATTATGGCAAGTTAGAGGATTCCCTAAATACCACGTAGTAAAATGATCATTTCACTTGCGCCATTCTAGTTTGATCCAGAGGTAGATAGGAGACGATGAAAAATTTCAACTGGGAGGTAAGGATCAAGCTATGATTGCAGAGATTGTATTCTTAAACTGTATCGCATGCCTTTTCTTTGCTCCACATTTAACACACATATTAGAACTGATTTAGTGGAGATTCTCCTCCCCATACACAGTAAAATGTAATATCTCAACAGGTTGGAGAGACCAGCGCGGACACACACACAGTCTTCTAAAAGATCTTAACACACATTAATTTTGACCTGCCATAAGAGCCTAAGCATGACATGACCCCTTCTTTTTGAAACACATGGCTACCTAACTACTATAGCTATTTTGGATTGGTATTGGTAGGATGGCGAGGAGGGGAGGATGCAAAGTGAAAAGTGTAACGTCCCTCAACTATTTTCTTCTATCTTTTCTCATAGAATTTTTCCTTTCAACGGACGCTTTAATAACATGGATCATCAGGTGTAAATGTGGAACATGACATTTAAAGTTCTTTAGGAAGTGTCATTTATTTTCCTTGCAATTATAAGCATCATTTAAAGTTTGTAGAGGTACTCATCTTATCATAAAGAACCAGATTTATTTGCTTGTTGTTGTCATCTTAAAGTCTTTATATTTAATTTCACTGCTCAACATCAGTATTGTTGTTCAATATCATCTTTAAATAGAGTGTCACTCACAATGTTCGAGTGATGCCAATCTCGCAAATAAGATCTTTCACTGATCGGTCCCCTCAGTCAGGAAAGTGAATGATTGATGTTCATTTAAATGCATTGAAAAATATTCTAGTACATTTGAAGGTTGTTTGTAGTTTCTTCAGAGTTATTTTGTTGTGACTATTTTTCTAATGACACTTATTGAGACCATATGACGTGTGGGAATCTAGAGTATTGAGATTATAGTAGGTCATGCTAGGCTGGATCTACTACAATCATTATTGCCTTCATGCTAAAGTACAATCAAACACACTCTACAATTGAGGGAAGTATCTCTCATTTCATGCCTTTGATTAAACTTCTTTAATTTGGGTGTTTTTTGTTTTTTTAGTGAATAGAATACACAGTTAGTTGTGAATTAATCCTTGTGCTTCAAGAAGTGACATGATATTAGTTATTTTTAAATACAGTTCATCTAACTCAAAATAAAATCTATTTACCATTTCTATTCACACTTTTCTTTAGAAACTTTTGTTGATAAAGATGAAACAATATCATTCGAAATAGAAGTTTTCAAATTCTTAGGAATGTTCATTGTGATCAACATTAGGAATTATATTGGTTAGGTGGATTTTTGATGTTTTGCGAAGAGATTTAACAAATGGTTAATATAAATTGTTTCGAAACAAACATTCCAACATTCAAAACTTAGATAAACAATGTCAAAATCCATAACTAATTAAAAAGATACATTTAAGTGATCCCCAATAAAGTAGATTTTTTGTCTCTTTTGCATGTGAATTTATTCATTAGGTTATTATTGATTCCTTTTGAATGCATTCATTATGTTTGAAAATGTATCCATTATATCATTGATTTCTTGAAACATCATATTTCTTATTTTGTGACAACTTTGTACTCTTTGAAGGTTGACATTGGGATCAAGCGAAAATGAAGGCGAACGAAGTGGAGTTGGAAATATTTTTGAAATCAAGATTTGGAAAAAGAATTTTTTAATAATTATGGTTACAATCTAGAGCTTCCATTTTCTACCCTTGTTTTATGTTTTAAACCAACTCACCTTTCTTTTTGAGTTTAAAATTAACCATTTGACTTGATCTTTTTAACTTGGTTAAAATTGAACTTAGAAACTAACTAGATTTCTTTTGGATTTAACAATTGAAAAAAAGAACTTTCACATCTCGTTTTGGTGCTTTAAAATCGAATCAAAATCATTCCTTTGAGGATTAAGATGAACAAGTGTTTTTTATACTTTACAATATTTTTCATAAATTAATACCATCAAAATGTGTATGCGTTTCTCTCGCGCTTCATAGAGATCTTGAGAATCAAAATAAATTTGGTGATATTAGGTTGTTTAAGAGATTGCCTTCACATTTCATTTGGGTTCTAAAATTGAACAAAACTTGTCTAGTGTGACAAAAAGGCATTGCGAGTGTTCTCTCTTTGTTCACACAAACAAAGATAATCGAACTACAAATGCACTTACTCACTATTGTGCAACTTTAGAGGGCCTTCCTTGGTGGGAAAAAGTACTCACCCCAAGGGAACGACTCAAGCGGTAATAGGCTAAAGCCAAGCTCTTCCAAACCGCTATATAAATTTGTGTTCATGGTCAAAGCCATGGACAATGGGAAGCGACGCATGATAACTCTCCCCCAGTATCTTTATGATGCATAAAGCCCTTGTTATAAGGGTTTGGAGATCTCTCACAAGCATTTTATCATTGCACCCCTTAAACTAGATGCCCTTACTACAAAATTTTGTTTAGAAGGTCAAGATCCTTTCTATTTGTTGGTTTAAAAGGTCATGTCCTTTGAAGCTGCCCCACGTAACATGCGAGTCTGTTGTAGATATGAAAATTATGCCATGGGAGATTCATGGGTACTGATGCTTGGCTGACCCAAGAAGTGAGTGCACTGTAAGGAGGAGCTTGTGTGGTAAAGCATCTAATCATTTGCACTGAATATGCATAGTTGGATTTATCCAAGTGGGAACCCAATAAATACTAACTTTTCATCCTAGGATTGTGCATGTTATTGGCATCAAAAACACTTTGCTTGGATCCAAAATAGTGGAAAAAAAATATTCAATGAATCGTCAGAATTTCAAACCCTTTGGAAGAACAAATACCTTGGAGGTGTCCACATGTTACTGCTTTTCCCTAAGGGTTCTCATCTCTAGAAGGCTTCTAAACATTCAAACATCTCAATTTATTTCTCCCAAAGTCAACACAAGGAAACTTTTGCCCTAATTTCCTTGATTTCCACATAATGGACCTTGTGGGATGAAAAGAAAAATAGGACATTGGACATTCAGTTTGGAAAACATAATCAAGAAAGTGTTTGTGGTAAAAAGAACCGAATCTAAGCAAGATAAAAGATCAATTGGACCCCAGACATGTGCTTGGTATCTTATGGTCATAGGGCTTTTCATGCAAACATTGTTCTTTTGGTGGAATTTCTCTTAGGGAAAAGCATGTTCTTCAATATCTTGGTCTAGTCAACAAATCCTCTTAAGTTCATCTAGGATCAAGTCAAACACTTGACCCATCTCAACCATCAATCAAACATCATCTCATTAAAAAACTCTTGGAAACTTTGAAAACATCACTTATGCTAGAATTTTGGAAAATCAACATCACCTTGTTTTACTTAACACACTTAGTCAAATTATCAATCCTCTTGAGTGAATTTACCTCTAGGGTAACACAGCTTCCTAAGGTTTAAAAGTTCAAAATCACCTTGTTTTGCTTAACACACCTAGCAAAATTATCCTCTTTTGTACGAGTTTACTCTAGGATAACACAACTTCCTAGGGTTTACAAGTTCATTATCATCTTGTTTGACTTGACACACTTAGTCAAATTATCCAATCCAAAATCACATTGTTTGACTTAACACACTTAGTCAAACTATCCTTATTCAAAATCAAATCAAATCAAGTCATAAAGTCTAGCATTGATCCAAAGTTCCTAAAATTTTAAACACCCATATCATTCACCACTTTCATCCTTCATCTCATCATTGGTCCTAAACCCCTCAGAGGTCAACAAGGTAGAAACACAAGAGGAACATGGAATATAAATTCGACTCATACATCATGAGTAATCCAAGTCAACCAAACTATCCAAGTGTTGCAATACCGATTGATTATCAAAACCCACATTTGTATAATGCGTACATGGGATCATTATCTCCTACAAACATTAATGATACACCAAATGTGAGTTTCCCAACCTAAATTTTGGAACATCTTTTCCTATGGTAGATTTTAATCAAATCCAAAACCTACAAATCTATCAACCAAACAATCAATGCATGATTCTTCCACAAAACAACATCATCTCATCAAATCCATACATGTCAAATGTGACTCTACCAAATCCAAGCTTACCAAACATAAACATATCAAATCTACACTTGGTAAACTTTGGGATAGATGTGATTGAAAATCAAACCAATTTTGTTCAAAATCCTAGTATTATATTGGCAACTCCATGTAATGATTCAAGTCAAGGTAACCTCATACAAAATCAAAGTTACCTAAATCAGTGAAATATGATTCTCAACCACAACAATGTTCAAACTCAACCTCTAATGCCAAATCTAAACATCACACTAAATCAAAGAATTATCCAGAATCAACTTGTCCATGATCCCAAGAAAACACAACAAGTATGTATTCCAAATCTGCTTGCTCTACAACCAAGACAACCATATCAAAGGTGTCGAGATCGAAATCAAGATCAAATTTAGCGAGATCAAATTGCTTCAATTGCCAAAGTAGTTGATCCATTGCACCAAGAGACATCTCCACCCCAAAATCAATACACTCTTTGATTGGTTCAATCATGTCATCAAAGCATTGAGCTATCTCTACAACCACATCAGGAACAATATCTCCAATATCAAGAAACTGGACATCGAGATCAACAACATCAACAACAAACTCAATCACCACATCTCCAAAATCAATTATCACAAGGTAACAAACAAAAATACACACCACTTGGGGAACCAATTGAATCAGTCTTGCAATGGTTGGTAAAAAAAAATCTCATTAAAATCCCCATATATGTGAATTATCAAAGCCCATGGTGAAACCACTAGGGTACAATGAGAATCATTTTTGTGATTTTCACAAAACAAAGGGACACACAACATGAAATTGTATTCGACTCAAAAATCTCATCCAAGACCTGATTGATAAAAAGCTAATATCTATTGGGGACAATAATCATAATTCAACCACTAGGGATAATGTTAACAATGTCTATTCCATAATTGTTGAAAATGGTGATCGAGATCAATCCATCAATGAACACATTGAAGATGTTTCCATCTCATCCAATGATCAAATCACCACACACCAAGAGCTACTTTTCAATCATGATCAAAACTCTCGAACAATACCCAACAAAGATCCAATTCAAGAAATGTCAACATCACTTGATCATATGGTTGAAGACATTGACAATCTCTCCACCATAATGGTTGAAGACAATGATCAAAATCAATCTATCAATGAGCACTATGAAGATATGTCTACCTCATCCAGTGATCAAATCAACATTCATCAAGAGCCACTTTTTAGAGATCTATTTCAAGGAGTGTTGACATTATTTAATCCTATTGACATAATCCACGATCCATCCACCAATGATCATGTTGACAATATCTCTACATCACCTTATGAGTTAGAGGACATATCTCAAAAATTTATTCCAAAGCATATTCCATCCAGGTCTAGCAGTGGTCCTTCCCAAGACATACTGACATCCCTCGACCTCATGATTGCGGATAGTGAAGAAATCCTCAAAGATCAACTGGTTATTGATCTACTTCCCATTTTTGATAACAATGTCCAAGAACCCACTACAAGCAATCCATCCTTTGAAATTGACCCATGTCAAGATCTTGATCCAAAGCATGTCGAAAGCAATTTCAGAATCACTCAAGATCAAGAATTTGTATCTCCTAGATACTACAATGATCTAATGGGCACTCTCCTATCTATACAAGATGTCACAAATGATGATCATATCCATATAGCACATATTCCTCCATCTACACACGAGATGCTTTCTTTGGATGGACACGTAAATGATCTTCATTCAAAACGAGAGTCTCATACTCTTGACATGACTACAAAAGAATAAGAGTCTCCTACTCTTAACATTTGTACACATGATAAAATTATAGAATATTCTAAAAACATACCAAAGAAGGTTTTTACAAAAGTTGTGAATCAGAGAAATCATGTGGAGACATATCAAAAGGTTTCTGCAGAAGTTGCAAATCAGAGACATCATGTGGAGACATATCAGAAGGCTTCTACAAAAATTTCAAATTAGAAACATCCTATGGAGATGTAGCAAAAATAGGTCATGAAGAGGGCACCTACAAAAGTCGTGAATCAGAAACATCATGTTAAAGGAGTCAAGAGGAAGACTTTTATAAGGATAATCAATCACCAACACTTCTTGAAGAAGCATTACAATCTGATATTTCACAAGATCAAGCTAAAGATATCAATCAGGAATTCATCCCACATATGGAGGATCCTATCACTTATAAAGTTGGATCACTTACCTTTTTTAGGGCAAGCTATTTTATCAATACAGAAGTTATCACCTTTGAAGATCCACCATAGAGAAGAGAAGGATTAGCACCTTGTTTCCAAGGTAAATCATATCCTATTGCAGATAAATTTTTTGAGCAGATGAACTATCAAGGTAGAGGATTAGGCCTACATGAACAAGGTATCCTAGAAATAGTATAGACTTTTGGCAATCCTAAGCATCAAGGCCTTGGTTATTCAACAATCAAGGGATATAAATATATTAGTGATACTTCGACAAAACTGGGGTCAACTTCGTCTCAAGCAAATGTCAACATAGGGAGCACGAAGGATCCTTATGATGAAACCAATGCCAATACTACAACCGACCACATCATGAATCTTCATCCACCCATCACCCCATCTACTAATTGTGACCAATGTCAAAAGAAAGATTTAAATTAAAGCATGAAAAATGTCATTAAAGAAAAAGAAGCTAAGAAGCATATCAGACAAATCAAATACAAATGGATACCAAAGAAGTCAAAGATTATCCCTATCAAACTCCATTAGTCAAAGAAACTATGGGGAAAAATAAAAAAGGGAAAAGTATCCATCAAAGATGTCCACAAAGGCAAAAGCAAGCTTCTCAAGTGACGTACAAAGTATATCGAGTTGTTGGTCCTAATTCCTCACACACTTTCGTATCCACCCATTATTTCTCATCTTCCCAAGTTTGGAGATTCAAGGGTTCAAAACTATCAACCAACCCATCTTTTATACCTAAACACACTCCACCATCCACGCATGATATCCAATTCTCACATTGACCATGTGTTGGCAATGACCCTTCATCATAAGGATTCAGAAGGCACTTTATCGCGATATGCACACAAAGACAAAGTTAACTCTGGTATCAACAAAGCATAATAGATTTCTCAAAATTTGATTTCAAGTGCACATATCTTGGCAAAGAAGATTCTTCAAGCAGGATATCGATGGCATATTATGATAGAAGCATCAAGGTCAGTAGTACCAGGTGATTCAATATCAACTTAAAATCTCTTAGAAAATTTAAAAAATCCAAAAAACATAGAAAAATGATTGAAAACAGTAAAGAAAAAAATCATCCTCTAGTGAAAACTACTTCGGTGGCACTTTGGACAGGTACCATAATGAAAACTTGGCAAATAGGCATCATGTGTAGAATTGAGCATCTACGTGCACCATTTCAAGAGAAAGCATCTTATCGCATCCATAATAAAGCCAACTTTCCATCCATATCATTCGTTCATCCATGAATATTTTATCCAACCCATTACCATCTATCTACCTTATCTTGATCTTGACCAAGTTTGGTACAGACTTCACATGTTTTTAAGATAAACATCTTAACATGGGTCATTTTCATTGATCCTATCCAATCCAAACACTATTTGAGCCTTGACGCATTATCCGAATGAGAATTCCTTTGTTCAAACGCCTTTATCTTGTCACAAGATAATCCATGGCATCCTTTGCATGCTTACCATATCTATCCATACATCTATCCAAGAATCCACCCATGGCCTTCCATACATTGCTAGACATTGGGGCACATATTTACATCTCACTTCGGGAATGAATCTTGATCTATCTTCCAACTTATTTGGTGATCCAAACATTGGCAAACATGAAATCAAATTGGTCAAAGAATTTGTGAGCCAGAAAGATCCAAATCACTAGCCAATGGCATATTTTGACAGGAAGACATTCCTTATCAAGCTTTATCTTTCGTTGAACATCAATCTGAACAATCAATATCAGTCACATCTAACTTGCAGGTCAATGTCACATGAAATCATCAAAACAATTTTGTTCCAAATCAAGCTTCATCAATCTTGATCAATTGAATCCAATCAATTATCACCTTGTTTGACTTAACACACTTAGTCAAACCACCCTCTTGTGTATGAGTGTACTCTAGGATAACACAACTTCCTAGAGTTTACAAGTGCATCATCATATTATTTGACTTAATACACTTAGTCAAATTATCCAATCCATCATCAACTTGTTCGACTTAACACATTTATTCAAACCATCCTCTTCTATACAAGTTTACTCTAGGATAACGCAGCTTCCTACAATTTACAAGTGCATTATCACTTTTGTTTGACTTAACACACTTAGTCAAACTATCAATCCATCAATTTGATCAATCAACATTAAGCTTCGTTTTCAACAAAATCCCAAAACAAAGCATTGATATCGTCATACATATCCACCTCCAAATTGTCAAAATCATAAATTCCAAAAACATTCAAAACATTCATCAAAAAATCCAAAACATGTCAAAATCAAAAAAATCAAAAAAGAGATTTGTCATCCGAACTACGTCGTCTCTGAGTGCAAATGTAGGCAAGGCCATCCTTGATCGGCCCTCGAGACACAAAATCCAAAAACATTCATAAAATCTCATAAAAAACCCAAAAACATTGGAAAATCCAAAAATCAAAACAACCTCAAAAACACTTCAAAATTCCAAAAACAGCCTCAAAACCCAAAATGGTGCATCTCTCTCTGTGGTCATCAAAATCTGCAAATGGTTCGCATGATTCTAACATCCTCATAGAATAATACAAAATTCTTCAAAATAAATGATAATATTGAATCAAGCATGCAAAAAAGACATGAAATATATCTATTCTATGGTGGATTGGTGCTATCCTTTGTATAGAAGATAGCCCTTTCCCAACCCTTGATAAGCAAGATTGCCAAGATGGTGAGATGATAGACAATGAGATGCTCATGAACTCAAGGTGCCTATACTGAGGATGCTCTAGAAATGTAGATAGAAAATGAGAGATAATGCATTGCATTTATAGGAGAAACTAAGATTGAGAGATGTGGGACTAAATCCCATCCAATAGGAGAGAGCCACTTGTCACAATGGGATTGGCCCATGCTTGTGCAAGTTTTGGCTAATGTGCCCATTTCAAATTTGAAAATGGCAATAAATGAATATGGTTGAGCATTTTTTGGGGGAATTATGTTTGGCCAAAAAAGTCAAACATGAGAATTAATGAGGGCATATTCCTTGGGAATATGCCTTTGTGAGGAAAATAGGTGTTTTAATAAATCAATTTAAATGATTTATTGTTCAAGTGGATGAATCTAGAGGATTTAGGTGATTAGGATTAAACTAACCAGGATTTGATTAATCTAACAAGAGTTTAGCTGATATGACATTTGATTTAATTTTTTGTATTTATTTTAAATCAAATGAGAGGAAATTCATATGAGTGATTTAATTAGATATATGTGATTTAATTAAATCAGGAACTATAGGAGATAATTAAATAATTGGATTTACTTAATTTTTAGAGAAGTGAATTAATTAAATTGGTTTATTTTATTAATAGATGAAATGATGTTGAATGAAGTATGATTAGATGCATGTGTATATTTTGCATGTCCACATTTTTCCCCTCTTTGAAGCAATGTACTTGTTGCATTGGTTCAAAGAATGATGCCGCCGACATCAAAATTAAAAAAATATCGGATTTTTTCAGATGCCCCAACGAAAAGAAGTACATTAGTACATTGCCCCCTCGAGAGATCGAGCAAAAAGATTGAGGTTGATCTCGCGACAAAGATGTTCAAAATGAATGTGCGGATGGTTAGACTATATGATCTATATGATAATGATAATGTAAAGAGATTTTTGGAAGATGCTTAGAATAAATTTTTTATATTATCCTAAACAACTTAGATGATTATGAAAATGAGATGTGAGGTAGATGAGATGGATGATGTTGTGCTATGATGACATGAAATGATTATGCAGGATGCAAGATGGATGAAGGATGGATGCAGGATGGATGCATTGTTAGCCTGAAAGAGGATAGAATAATGAGAGGGATCAACCCTTAAATCCAAGAAGATAAAGAAGTCCAACAAGTCCCCTAGGCATCAAGAATTTATTGGATATGATGATGAATAATGATGATGTATTGCTTATCCAAGGATGGGAAAAGAGCATACCTTTCTTTATGTTTGATAACATACGTAGGTGCGATGCATCAAGGTACTAAGAACCAGGATGGCATGGTGCCTAGTGTGATGGAATTTGACTCGACAATCAAATAAGAGTACTCTTGTTCACACTTGACAAACATAACCTTATTCAAAATGCAGTTCAATATTCTAGACATCTCAGGCCAAAACATAAAAAGGCAAGCCTTCTAATGTGGTCAACAAGATACCTAAAACATCCTTCCTACAAACAAAACAAATTATGCATGACAAAGTTATTTTACAAGAATATCCAACAAGCACATCAGATAAAAAGATAATGATCATTGCCCCATTCCTTTCTCTCTAAACTTGTTTTGTTTAGGCATCATCGAGAGGTCCTTGGAATGAGTGCAAAATAAGATAAGTCTAAACAAGACCAAGATAAAGCAAACAAACAAGCTAATGTTCTTCATACTGTTAGCCAAGGCTAAACTATTGTGGGGTACCTGATGCTTATGTCCATCGTAGGAAAGCTTCATCTTAGGACATGTTCTGATCAGGGTTTTGGTGAGACTGATTGGGTGATAAGCTATTGATACTCTGAGTTGACCAACTTGCTTGCTTATTGAACTAGACCTTCGAGACTTTAACGATTAAGTGTTCACTTTGGAACCTGCTAGACTTGATTCTGGCGGACTCACCAAAGGGTGAAGGCGATGATTGAATTTATTATGAGTGATTAAATTTGCAGGTGAAAGAGAGATGAAATGGATGAACATTTTGGTTTTTCAAATGTTTTGAGGCTATTTTTGGTAGTTTCAAATTTTTCAATGTTTTTGGTATTTTCAAGATTTATGATGAAGAGGCTAACTTAAAGACCCATCCTAGGGGTCTCGGGAGCTGATCCATAGATTAGCCTTGCCTACGTTATACATGCAGAGACCACGTAGTTTGACTGACGATGTACTTGACTCAATGATGAGATGGATGGGCAAATGGATTGCCAATGCGACAGACGCCTAAAGGACTGACCTAAATGTCTCGGGGGATGATCAAAGATCAACCTTGCTTACATTCAAGCTCAAAGACGATGTATTTCGGCCAAGGTGAAAGACTGACAAGACTCAATGATGAATTTTTTGAAGATTTTCAGATATTTTGACATGTTTTTGGTTTTTTGAATGATTTGGATGTTTTTTATTTTTGATTTTTTCTGATGTTTTTGAGTTTTTTGATGTTTAGGAAGATCACGAGAATATACACGAATCCAATCTGATGCAAGTATAGGAACATGTCCCTAGCATGGTGCAATAGACTACTTCGGTGAAGGCAGGATAAACTAACCTTAGGGATATGCCAAGTAGTACTATGGTGGAATATGATATGGGCATCAGTTTAGGCTATGGTATGGATGCGAGCAGATGAGTGGATGGATGATTAATGAAATGTGATGGAATGGACGATTCATGCAAATCTTGGTGCATAGAGGGTACTTTATTTACACTTGGCGCTTGTTTTCCAGGTTTTCACCAAGGTACTTGTCCAAAGCACCACCGAAGTGGTTTGAACTAGAGGATGATTTTTTTCTTTATTGTTTTCAATCCTTTTTCTAATTTTTTTAGGATTTTTGTATGTTTCGATTTTTTTTTTTGTATTTTTTATTTCTATACCTTGCAAGTTCTTAGGCATAAAATGTTTTGAGATGACAACTGTTCATGGGCTCCTGCAAAGGCTCGCCCTCTGGTGTTGAAAACTGATATGCCCCTGATTTATAGCTTGCGGTGACGATGAAAGGTCCTAGCCAGTTGGGTTAAAATTTTCCTTTGCTATCTGGGTTTGGTACATTCTTTTGGTTCTCTTTTAGCACAAGGTCACTGACTTGGAAGGTGCGTTGTCTGATCTTCTTATTGTAGCTGCGTTTCAGGCGATTTTGGTAGACCTGTAGATGATTTAGGGCATCCATGCACCGTTCATCTAGTAAATCCAACTCATTTAGTCTTGTAACCCTGTATTCCTCATATGTGATGAGGTTTTGCAAAGATATCCTTAGTGACAGAAGCACGATCTCAATAGGGACGATGGCCTATGATCTGTAGACCAAGGAGAATGGGGTGGCGCCTATTGGCATGCAAATGCTGGTGCGGTAGGCCCATAAGGTGGGATTTAGCTACAGATGCTAGTCATGACCAGAGTCATTGACTATTTTCTTGAGGATTTTTAGAATGGTTTTATTGGTAGCCTCTGCTTGGCCATTTCCTTGTGGGTAATATGGTGCGAAAAAGTGGTGTTGGATTTTCAAATTTTCACACAAGTCACAGATGTCCTAATTTTTGAAAGGTGTCTCGTTATTAGAGATGATAGATTGGGGAACATCGTATCAGCAGATGAGGTAGTTCAAGATGAACTTGGATATCTATTTTCTAGTGATGTAGGTCATGGGAATTGCTTCGACCCACTTTGTGAAATATTCGGTGGCGGTGATAATGAACTTATGGCCATTGGATGAGGTGGGTGAGATTTTACCTATGAGATCGAGCCTCCATTGGGAAAAGGGCCAAGGTGTAACTATAAGATGTAATTTTTGAGCTGGTGCATGAATGAGGCCTCCATGTTGTTGGCACTATAGACACCTTCTGACAAAGTCATGTGCCTCTCTCTCCATTGTTGGCCAGTAGTATCTGGTTCTTAGTAACTTCTTGGCCAAGGTCATACCACTCGAGTGTGAATTCCAAGTGCCATTGTGTACCTCAGTCAAAGCAGTCATGGCTTCCTCAAGTTTTAAGCAATGTAACAGGGTTCCATCGATGCTTCTATGGAAGAGGGTTTCTCCTAGGATGACAAATCGTAAGGACATTTTGACAAAGGTTCGCTTGAGGTTCGGGGTAATGTCTATTGAGAGGATTCCTAATCTCAGGTAGGTGTAAATGTCATGGTACCAAATATCACCGGGACCAATGAGTTCACACATATATTCTATCTCTGGTACCTCAAAAGTTGGTATGAGAAGCTGGTCTATGAGGAATTCGTGTTTCAAGACGTTGCGAGGGATGTCTAACAAGGATCTGATTGTTGCCATTGCATCAGTTGCTCTATTGTTTTCCCTTGCTATTTGCTCAAAGCTGATGTCGATGAAAGATTCCTTGAGGCTTTCTACTACCTTCTTGTATGATGTGAGCCTATCATCCTTAGTTTGGTATTCACCGTTGAATTGGTTGATGATAAGTTGTGAGTCTCCATAGACCTTTAATGCCATGATTTGCCACTGTGCCGTAATTTTGAGACCTATGGTCAAAGCCTCATATTCTTCAATGTTGTTTGTATAAGGGAATGCCAACTTGTAAGATCTTGGTATGCAATCCCCTTGCGGGGTGATGAAGAACACACCTATTCCTGACCCATGCTATGTGTGGGAGCCATCAAAGTATAATTTCGAGTGGTTCACTGTATTGAGATTGAAGAGGGACTCATCTCAAAACTCTGATATAAGTGGGTTGTCTACACATATTGGAGCCTTTGCTAGCTGATCTACAATTACTTGTCCTTTGATCGCCTTTCACTCTACATACTCAATATCATGCTCAGATAGTATCATAACCCATTTAGCCATTCTCCTTGTAAGCATTGCTTTTGAGAATAGATATTTGAGGGGGTCTATCTTGGCAATTAGCTTAATTTGATGAGCTAACATGTAGTGTCTGAATTTTTGGGCTGCAAACACCACTGCTAGGCAAGCTTTTTCTATTGATGTGTAGTTGAGCTCCTGCCCCACCATTGTTCTATTGATATAGTAAATGGCCCATTTGATTCTTTTTTCATCATGTTGGGCTAAAAGGGCACGAAGGGTGGCTATCGTTGCTGAGATGTATATAATCAATGGTTTCCCTATGATTAGTGGCATTAGCAAAGGTGGCATAAGTAGATATTCCTTGATCTTGTTGAATGCTTATTTGCACTTGTCATCCCACCTGAATGCTACTCCCTTGTGGAGTAGGTGTGAATAGCCAATCTGCTTGTCTGCCAGTTGTGCTATGAATCTTCAGATGGAATGGAGTCTACCTTGTAATCCTCTGAGTTGCTTTAGTGTTCTTGGTGCTCCCATATCAAGGATTGCTTTTACTTTTGTAGGATCCACGTCTATCCCTCTCATTGAAACTATGTACCCTAGCAGCTTTCTTGATTGTACCCCAAAGACACATTTCCTTGGGTTGAGTTTGTCTTTGTACTTTTCCATCCTATTGAAGATTGCACTTAGAGTCACTATGTTATCTTGTCTCTTCTTTGATTTGGCCAATATGTCATCCACATAGTATTCGATAGTTTTGTGGATCATGTCGTGGAAGATTAGTGTCATGGCTCTTTGGTATGTAGCTCCGACATTCTTCAACCCGAAAGGCATCACATTCCAATAGTAGGTACCCCAAGGACATGTGAATGTTGTCTTATGTTAGTCTTCTTTAGCAATCATTATTTGGTTATACCTTGAGAATCCATCCATCAGTGATAGCATCTCATGTCCAACCGTTATATCCACTATCATATCAATGTTGGGTAGTGGAAAATCATCCTTAGGACATGCTTTGTTGAGGTCTCTGATGTCCGTGTAGACGCGGATGCCCCCTTTTGATTTTGAGACTAGTACAAGGTTGGATACCCACTCTGGATAGTCAATTGGGCATATGAAGCCAACATCCAAGAGCTTTTGTAGCTCTATCTTAACCAACAAGGCTATCTACGGGTGTATTTTTCTTAACTTTTGTCTCACTGGTTTTGCCCCAAAGTAAACAACTAAATGATGAACCACCACCTCAGGATCCAGACCTAGCATGTCAGCATAGGTCCATACAAGTTTACCTTTCTTTCTTTTAGGAATTTTGCTAGCAATTCTTGTTCCTCTGTTAGGAGAGACTTGACATAGAAAGTGATTTGTGGTTCTGTTTCTATTCCCAAGTTGACAGGATTGCACTGCTCTACTAGGACTGTTGATTTTTCTTGATGTAGTGCAGTAGGGGGGAGATTGAATCCTTCATCCTCTGATACCTTAGAGAGGTTTTCACTATTGTATGCGTCCTTTATTTTTACTATTCTATGGTTAGTGAGTGCCACAGTGTGGTTTTCACTCAATAACTCTGAGCTTATTCTAGATATTTTTCTTTTGTGACTGAAGGACTCAATCATCTCCCCGTAATATGCTTGGGTGTCTAAAGTGATGTTGAATCCTGCCTTGTGATTCCCACATGGAATTGTATCCCTTAGTCCCATGAATTCCGAGAGAGCCTCATCGGTTTCAAATGAGTCTAGAATTGGCGGTCCATGATGGTCATGATCGATGAGTTGCAGGTGTACTAAGGTGATTCGGTGGGTTTGTTGGTTTGATTCAGCTAGGGAGGCACTAATCATTAACAAGGCAGAATCCTCAAAAATCCTAAGAAGACTTGCTATGGTGTCATCATTGTTACTACTGGCACATACATTAGTGACATCAAAGGTGAAGTTATCAAGCGTGATACCTAGGCATACAGGTGGTCTAAGGGTAGTTGTTGTTACTTGAGGAGAGGACCTGACTGCCCTACTAGGAGTACCTCGGGCATGTATGGTTATACTCAGAGGAGTATAGCTGAGGCCAAGGTTTGGCATTCTTCTTTCTGCTATGATGGGCTCTAGGCGTCCATCACTATTCCTTCCAAGGCTTTCATTCTTGTTATAGCCCACACCAAACATCATTTGTAGCCCTCTAGTTGTTTCCTCCATTGGTAAGGTGGGTGTGGGTCCTGCATCATGGTATATTGAGCTTGCTATATCTTCCTCGTCAACACTTTCCTAACTCAGATCTCCACAACAGCGAAATCCAGAAGGATCGGCCCTAAGGGTGCAGATGGGTGTTTCTTGTGATCGAGGTTGCCCATATGATCTAGGAGATTGTGGTAACTCTCCTACAACAAATCATTTCTTTTCATTATGTAATCACCGCATCCATTGTCCTGGATCATGTTTTTGATGTCGGATATGTCACAGATGGTGGGTGTGTCTGTCGCAGAGGTGGAAGCGAGGTTGGCTAGGTCTATGTATGATGTGGACGGTCCTTCATCATTCTTTGGTACTTGGGGGATCTTATAAAACTTGGCTTCCAATTTTTTGTAGTAGGTGAAAGGTTCAGGGTCCCAATATATAGTGACCTCCTCGTTTCGGTGTGAGAACTTGATACATTGGTGATATGTCGAGGTCACTGCTTTCATATCATGGATCCACGGATGTCCAAGGAGGATATTGTATGGTAGGTCAAGGTCGAGGACCTGATAGGTAGTCTCCATAGTTGTCGGTCCCACTTGGATAGGAATTTTGATAGTGCCCTGGGACACTCTCTCTTGGTCATCATACACCCTTATTGTAGTGCTCTTGTTCTTATTAATAGAATCCTCGACGAATCCCAATTTCTTTATAAGTTTCAGAGAGAAAATATTTAGGCCTACACCTTCATCCACTAGGACTCTTTAGACTTTATTTTTATGGACGAGCACTTGGAGGTGAAGTGCGCGATTATGAGATGGCTGCAGGGGGAAATCTTGATCAGAGAATGTAAGGAGATTTGGGGTGATGATGTTACCAACCATAGCTTGAAACTACTCTATATCAAGGGTGGCAGAGATAGTGGATGCAGCTAATGCTTCATCAAGGAACTTTCTATGGGCTACAAAGATTTTCAATAGTTCCATGATGGATATTTGGGCAGGGGTTCTCTTCAACTCATCAATGACATTATAGTCATAGGGGACGACTTTTGTATTAGCAATGGGGGTCTTAGTTGGTGCCCCTGCAATGGTGACCTTTTTGCCATCTGTGGTGACTCCACAATCATTGTTGGCGCCTTTCACATTAATGACCATGACCATTTCATCTACACATGTGACAATGTCTTCATAAACAAGGTTTGCGCTAGCGTACTTTTGCTTCCCTTTTTTATTTCCTTGATTATTCCCTTGATTATGGTTTGGCATCAGATTGGTGTATATCTTGAGGTCTTGATTACTGGTTGGTTGTTTGATATTGATGATCTTGTCCTCAATGAGATCCTAGATGATGTTTTTCAACTTCATACAATTGGCAATTTGTGGTCATCAAAATCTGCAAATGGTTAGCATGATTCTAACATCCTCATAGAATAATACAACATTCTTCAAAATAAATGATAATACTAAATCAAGCATACAAAAAAGACATGAATTATATCTATTCTATGGTGGATTGGTGCTATCCTTTGTGTAGAAGATAGCCCTTTCCCAACTCTTGATAAGCAAGATTGCCAAGACGATGAGATGATAGACAATGAGATGCTCATGAACTCAAGTTGCCTATAATGAGGATGCTCTAGAAATGTAGATAGAAAATGAGAGATAATGCATTGCATTTATAGGAGAAGTTGAGAGAGGAGAAGCTAAGATTGAGAGATGTGGGACTAAATCCCATCCAATACGAGAGAGCCACTTGTCACAATGGGATTGGCCCATGCTTGTGCAAGTTTTGGCTAATGTGCCCATTTCAAATTTGAAAATGGCAATAAATGAATATGGTTGAGGGTTTTTTGGGGGGAATTGTGTTTGGCCAAAAAATTCAAACATTAGAGTTAATGAGGGCATATTCCTTGAGAATATGTATTTGTGAGGAAAATAGGTATTTTAATAAATCAATTTAAATAATTTATTGTGCAAGTGGATGAATCTAGAGGATTTAGGTGATTAGGATTAAACTAACCAGGATTTGATTAATCTAACAAGAGTTTAGGTGATATGACATTTGATTTTAATTTTTGTATTTTTTTAAAATCAAATGAGAGGAAATTCATATGAGTGATTTAATTAGATATATGTGATTTAATTAAATCAGGAACTATAGGAGATAACTAATTAATTGAATTTATTTAATTTTGAGAGAAGTGAATTAATTAATTTGGTTTATTTAATTAATAGATGAAATGATGCTAAATGAAGTATGATTAGATGCATGCGTATATTTTTCATGTCTACACTCTCATCTCGGTTTCACCCGTAATAATCATCGTTCATAATAAATCAATCGTCGCCTTCATCCTTTGGTAAGGCAATTAGAAGAAAGTCTAGCAGGCTCTAAAGGGAACACCTAATCGTCAAAGTCTCAAATCTAGGTCAGTAAGCAAGCAAGTTGATCAACCCAGAGTATCAAAAGCTTATCATCCAAATCCAATCTCATCAAAACCCTGATCACAATATGTCATAGGAATCTGACCTTTCGGTGATGGATATCAGCATCAGGAATCACCTTAGTTTAGCCTTGGCTAGCGATATGAAGAACATTAGCTTGTTTATTTACTTGATCTGGTCTTTTTGACTTATCTTATTTTGTGCTCATTCCAAGGACCTCTCGATGATGCCTAAATGAAATAGGTTTAGAGAGAAAGGAATGGGGCTATGATCATTATCTTTTTGTCTATTGTGCTTGTTGGATGTTCTTCTAAAATAACTTGGCAAATACTTGCTTTCTTGGGTTTGTCCTAGCAAGGTTTCTGTATGTCAGGTGTGAACAAGAGCGCTCCTATTTGATTTTTGAGTCAAATTCCATCACACTAGGTGCAACACCATCGTGGTTCTTTATACCTTGATGCATCACACCTATGTGTGTTATCAAACATAAGGAAATTTATGCTCTTTATCTTTCCCATCCCTGGATAAGCAATACATCATCATCATTCATCATCATTTCTAATAAAGTTGGCTTGTTGACCTTTTGCATCTTCTTGGATTCAAGGGTTAATCCCTCTCATTCTTCTATCCTCTTTCACGCTAACAATGCATCCATCCTGCATTTGCACTTTCATCCTGCATAATCATGTCATATCATCATAGGACAACATCATCCATCTCATCTATCTCAAATACATTGCATAATCATTTAAGATGTTTAAAATAATATAGATTTGTTATTCTAAGCATCTTCCAAACATCTCATTTACATCATCATTATCATATAGATCTGCAGTCTAACCATCCATACATCCATTTTGAACCTCTTTGTCATGACATTGACCTCAAATTGAACTTTTTCGATCAATCTCTCGAGGGGGCAATGTACTATTTTACTTATTTCTACTGGGGCATCCAAAAAAAGCATAATTTTTTATAATTTTGATGTCGACGACATCATTCTTTGAACCAATTCAACAAGTACATTGCTTGAAAGAGGGTCAAAATGTAAACACATAAAATAATCAACATCAGGCATAGCACTCTAATTAACATAAAATTTTGTTATTAATCAATTAAAACAATGTATTGATTGATTCCCTAGCTTCATCATATTTAATTAAATAAATCAAATTATTTAGTTAAGTCCTTAAGTTCTCATTTGAATGAATAAATCAAAATGATTTAAATCAAATATCAAACTCCTAAAATCCTCCAAGTTAATTAATTTGAATTAGTTAGCCTCTAAACATAATCACCCATTCTCTAGCTTTTGACTCAACTGGAGTCAAATCTAAACTCTCAACTAACCCACCCACTTGCACCAATAAATCATTTCTTTGATTTATTAACTCTTCTAATTACTTTCAAAAGGGCATAAAGATGGAATATTCCTCCAATTTGAATCTCCCTTGCAATTGACTTGTCCATCCAACAAAGCATTAAATACTCTTACATGTCTCTTACACAAGTCAACTTCGCATTTAATTCACCTTTCATCCCCCCTAAACATGTCATTTCATGCAAACTCAAATTTCAAATTGGCACATTGGCCAAAAATTGCACAACCCTCATCATCTCAAATCTTGACAAGTGGCATCTTGTCATTGGCTTATGAATGATCCCACATTCATCAAAATCTCTCTCTTCCAACCTTGAATCTATAAAAGCAAGGCATTTCAACACAATTTAACAACACAATTTGAGGACTCTCACTATAGGCAACTTGAGTTCACTTTGCATCTCATTTTCTATCATCTCATTTGGCTTATCAAGGATTGGGAAAGGGTTGCTTCCTACACAAAAAAGTAGCACCAATCCACTATGATATAAGGGTTTAATCATGTTTTTGCATATGCTTTTGTTTAACTTGCATTGTTTTTATTAGTTGCATTGCTAACATGATTCTATATTTCATAGGGATGTTGAGTTTGCTGATTTAAACTAACTTGTGCTAACAACATGAAATAGTCTAAGTCTCTCACGCATATTTTCATTATCTACATGTAGAAACATTTTGTTTACAATAGGATATGATTTGTCTTAGAAGTAGGGTGCTAATCCTTTGTGATCTATCGTGGACCTTCAAAAGTGTCAGATTCTTTATTGATGAGGTAGCTTTCCCTAAGAAAGATAAGTGATCCAAGTTTGTAAGTGTTAGGATCCTCCATATGTGGGATAAATTCTTGATTGATATCTTTAGCTTGATTTTGTGAGATATTAGATTGTAATGCTTCTTCAAGAAGTGTTGAAGATTCACTATAAAATTCTTCTGCATGATTCATTCTTGATATTCTTTTATATGATGTTTTTCATTCACAACTTCTGTAGAAGCCTTCTTCATGATATATTTTTGCTAGGTGTTCACAAGATGTTTCCGATTCACAACTTTTGTAGAAGTCTTCTTCATGATTATTTTCTGCTATGTCTCCAAATTTTTATACATCTTGGTCTTGTTCACAAATGTTAAGAGTAGGAGACTCTTGTTCCTCGGTAATTATGTCAAGAGTGTGAGACTCTTTTTTTGAATGAAGATCATCTACATGTCCATCCAAAGAAAGCATCTCGTGGGTAAATGGAGGAATATGTGATATATGGATATGGTCATTATTTGTGACATCTTTTATAGATAGGAGAGTTTCCATTAGATCATTATAGTATCTCGAAGATATAAATTATTGATCCTGAATGATTTCCGAATTTCTTTCAACATGCTTTGGATCAAGTTCTTGACATGGGTCAATTTCAAAGGATGGATTTCTTACAAAGGGTTCTTGGATATCATCCTTAGGCATGGGAAGTGGCTAAATATCCACTTGTTATTTGAATGGATTTGGATCAAGTGTAGTGTCAAATATTCTTTCATTATTGACAACCATGAGGTCAAAAGATGCCAATATGCCTTGGGAAGGACCATTGCTAGACCTTGATGGAAGATGTTGATTATGCTTTGGAATGAATTCTTGAGATATGTCCTCTAACTCATAAGGCAATGTAGAGACATTTTCAATATGATCATTGGTCGATGGATCATGGATTATGTCAATAGAATCAAATAATGCTAACACATCTTGGAATAGATCTCTGTAGGAGGGGTCATGATCATGACTAAAAAATGGCTCTCAATGTATGGTGTGTTGATCATCAAATGGGGTAGAAACATCTTGAATGTGCTCATTAATGGAGATATCTTGAACACTGTTTTCAACAATTGAGGCAGATAGATTGTTAATTCTATCACTAATAGTTGAATTTTGATTATTGTCCCTAATAGCTATTAGATTTTGATCAATCAGGTCTTGGATGAGATTTTTGAGTTGAATACAATTTGATGTTCTGTGTCTAGGTTTACTTTGTGAAAATCACAAAAGTGCTTTTCATTATAACCTGGTAGTTTCACCATGGGCTCTTGATAATTCACATAAATGGGGATTTTAATGAGATCTTCTTGTATCAACTGTTTCATGACCGATTTGATTGGCTCCCCAATTGGTGTGTATTTTCGTTTGCTACCTTGTGAGATTTGTAGTTTAAATTGACCTTGTGGTGATTTATTTTGGAGATGTGGTGATTGAGTTTTTTGTTGATGTCATTAATCTTGATATCCAATTTCTTGACATTGGAGATATTGTCCCTGATGTGATTGTGGAGACAACTCAATGCTTTGATGACATGGTTCAACCAATGGAAGAGTGTATTGATTTTGGGGTGGAGATGTCTCTTGGTGCAATGGATCAACTACTTTGGCAAGTGAAGCAATTTGATCCTGTAAAATTTGATCTTGATTTTGATCTTGACACCTTTGATATGGTTGACTTGGTCGTAGAGCAAGCAGATTTGGAATGCATCCTTGTGGTGTTTTCCTAGGATCATGTACTAGTTGATTCTGGATAATTCTCTGATTCAGTGTGATTTTTAGATTCGGCATGATAGATTGAAATTTATCATTGTTGTGGTTGGGAATAATATTGCCTTGATTTAGGTAACTTTGATTTTGCATGGGGTTACCTTGACTTTAATCATTACATGGAGTTGCCAATATATTGTTGGGATTCTGAACAACATTGGTTTGATTTGTTGTCGCATCTATCCCAAAGTTTACCAAGTGTGAATTTGAATTGCTCATGTTTGGTAAACTTGTATTTGGCATGTATGGATTTGGTGCGATAATGTTGTTTAGAAGATAAATTATGCATTGATTGTTTAGTTGATAGATTTGTAGGTTTGGACTTGGAATTGTATTGTTGAGGCCTAGAGGAGATAATGATGCCATGTAGGGGTTGCATAAATGTGAGTTTCGATAATCAATTGGTCTTGCAACACTTGGATAATTTTGTTGACTTGGATTAATCATGATGTATGATTCAAGTTTAAATTTCATTTTCTTCTTGTGTTTTTACCTTGTTGACCTCTGAGGTATTTAGGACCAATGATGAGATGAAGGATGACAGGGGTGAATGATATGGGTGTTTAAACTTTTAGGAACTTTAGATCAATGCTATAATTTAGGACTTGATTTGATTTGATTTTGATGGATTGATAGTTTGAATAAGTGTGTTAAGTCAAACAAAAGTAATAATGCACTTGTAAACTCTAGGAAGTTGTGTTATCCTAGAGTAAACTTGTATAGAAGAGGATGGTTTGACTAAGTGTGTTAGGTCAAACAAGATGATTTTGGATTAGATAATTTGACTAAGTGTTTTAAGCCAAACAAAGTGATAATAAACTTGTAAACCCTAGGAAGTTGTGTTATTCTAGAGTAAACTCGTACAAAAAGGATAATTTGGCTAGGTGTGTTAAGCCAAACAAGGTGATTACGAACTTCTAAACCTTAGGAAGTTGTGTTATCCTAGAGGTAAATTTACTCAAGGGGATTGATAATTTGACTAAGTGTGTTAAGTCAAACAAGGTAATGTTGATTTTTCCTAAAAGTCTAGCATAAGTGATGTTTTCAAAGTTCCCTAGAATTTGTTGGTGAGATGTGATTTGATTGATGTTTGAGATGGGTGAAGTGTTTGACTTGATCCTAGATGAACCTAAGAGGACTTGTTTACTAGACCAATATATTGAAGAACATGATTTTCCCTAAGAGTATTTCAAACCAAAAGATCAATGTTCTCATGGACAACCATAAGACAAAATATTGCAAGCACATGAGTGGGGTTCAATTGGGGTTAATCTTAATTAATGACTTGATTTTTACCATAATCACTTCTTGCTTAGTTTTTCAAACTGAATGTCCAATGTCATAATTTTCTTTCATCCCACAAAGTGAATTATGTGGAAATCAAGGAAATTAGGGCAAAGGTTACCTAGTGTTGACTTTGGTGAGTGAATGGAGATATAAATTCAAATGTTTAGAAGCCTCTAAGGATAGAATCCATAGGGCAAGCAATAACATTTGAATTTTTTCAATGGTATTTTCTTCCTAAAGGGTTTGAAATTTTGATGATAGTGTTGAATGTTTGATTTCAAATGTTTTGAGACTCAAGAAAAATGTTTTTTGATTCCAAGAGCATGCACAACCCTAGGCTGAAAAGACAATATTTGTTGGGTTCCCACTTGGATAAATCAAGTTGTGCATATTCAATGTGGATGATTATATGTTTGACCACACAGGCTCCCCCTTACAGTGCACTCGCTTCTCGGGTCAGCCAAGCATCAGTACCCATGAATCTCCCATGGAATACTTTTCATCTCTACAATAGAATCACATTTATATGTGGGGTGGCTTCAAAGGACATGACCTTTTGCACAAATTCAAATAGAAAATATTTTGGCCTTTGCTAAAAAAGGGGTTTTAATTCAGACTTTCCATTCGTGGAGATTGACCCATGCGGTGAGAGACCATTGTTGCCCTTCTCGTTGGAGCCAACCATGTGATACTAGCTTTTGTTCGAGTATCCACTTTTATATCTGGTTGGAAATACACTTGGCTTTAGTGTGTTACCAATTGAGTCATTCCCTTGGGTGAGTACTTTTTCCCACAAAGCAGACCCTCTAACATAAAAAAAAGCGAGAAAATATTTTCATAGTTTGATCAAACTTCATTTAGAAACAAAGGGAGAACATACGCAATAGGTTTACTCACACTCACAAGATATTTTGTTCAATTATAATCCAAAATGAAATGTGGAGATAATTACTTTACCCAACTTAAGATCACCAAAAGGCCTTTTGATTCTCAAGGTCACCGTGAGGCACAAGAGAAGTGCATATGTCCTTTTGATGGTATTACTTTGAGTAAGCAGTTACAAGACAAACAAATACTTGTTCATTTTAAGTCCACAAAGAAAAAATGAATTCTTTTTATAGCACCAAAATGAGATGTGAAAGCTACCTTGTTCAATTGTTAAATCCAAACAAAATCTAGTGAGTTTCTAAGTTCAATTTTAACCAAGTTGAAGAGATCAAGTCAAAGGTTAATTTTAGACCCAAATTTTTTGTGTGTTGGTTCAAAACAAAAAATTAAAGCAGGAATTGGAAGCCCTAAGCATTTAAAAATTCTGTGAGTCTCAAGTTTCGATACTCGATTTCTCTCTTTAACTCCAATCTTGCTTTGCTTTCGCTTGATTCTAATGTCAACCTATAAAAGGTTCAAAGTTATTAGAAATAAGATAACCCACCAAATTTTTTATTTACCAATATGTTAAACATAAACTAAAAATTAACAATAAAGAACAATTAAAACAAGAGGACAACTCGTGAATTTTGTCCTTTGAATGTTTGCGCATATATTTAAAGATTAAAATATCAAAATTTTAGTCTTTGACTAGGATTTTTACAAATGATGATAATGATTGCAAATTTTTGACAATGATTCAAATATCTGTAGATTTAATGATTGTATATGTTCACCACCTCTTTGCAAAGAGTGAGATGACTTTGCATGATTTAATATCTACCTCCTTCAATGCTTTTGTATGGACTGCAATGCCTTTATACACATCAAAAAGTGGAACACCAAACTTGCAAATCTAAATGCTTTGTTTCATTTCAATGCTTTTTTATGAGAAATCAATGTATCTTTTCTACCTTAAATGACTTGGATTCAATACTCACTCCGATGCTTTAAATGACTTCTCAAATTACTACACATGCATTTAATATTTCAATGTCAATATTATGGGTGCCTGCAACAAGTGGTCATTTCAACATCAAATAAATTTGGAAAATTTGAGAAAAACTTAGCAAGAAAACAAACATTAGGCTCCAAAGCTGCATAGGTCGTGGCTAGCAAATTAAGGGAAGAACCACTAATGTTTTCAGTGCATAAATAGATTTAGAAACTTTCAGGCTAATGCAATTGGCAGGTATAAAACCGAATTTCACAACAATGCATGTGTACATATGACCATTAGATGTAGATAGTGTAAAATTAAATGTGTCCTAACATAGACATTTTTTGAATTGAAATCCACTGCTATTCTATCATAGATTCTATAAGTCTAGATCTAATCTAAGCAATCATGACTATCAGTGCCCTTGACAATCCATCTGACCATGATAATGACAACTGCATTTAGAAAAAAATATTGTGAGTAGCTTATAGTAGGACAACATGCATAAATGAAATAATTACAACTTACCTCTTCCCCTCTTTACCAAAAGTGGCACTTGGAAAGAATATAGTGAGCTAGATTTTTTTTTGTTTTGATTGTGTTAGTACCTTTGGATTTTAAATAAGCTTCCATCAATGCATGCAGGTGAGATAAATGCATAGACCTAGGTTTTGGAAATGCGCAGGCCTAGGACAGGGAATGTATGATTTCTTCGAATTGAGCAAATGGAGTGCCTTTTGAGAAACTTTATGACATACCTACGATTGCATACACAAGGCATATGTACCGACAGAAGGCCTCAGAGACACGGTTCTTTGACTATAATGATTGCAACACCTATAAAAAAGCTTTAGAAACTTTTAAGCTTAATGCATTTGGCAGGCGTAAAACACAAATTCCTCAACCTTTGCCAGGTGTATGCCAAAATGGATGCTTTGGAACAGGTACGTGTTCTGCTCTACAGAAAGCCTTAAGAAATGTAATTTCAGAAAAAGCTGGGGGAGGGGGGTGGTGCTGCCACGTTCACCACATTTGCAGGATGTGTACAAGATAGATTTATTGAAGAGGAATTAAAAACTCTCAATCAATTGACAGCGGCAAGTGTGAAGCCAAGTTCCTCAACCTTTTCCAGCATATGTCTTGTGCTAAAAAAAAATGGAGCTTGCTAAAAGGCTATCAAAGAATAACTTTTATAGAAATTTTGTCAGATTTTATGGTTTGAAACGCTGCAGTAGACGTGCATGCAAAATGGGGAAGCAATAGAAGAATTTTGTCAGATGTAAAGCCATACACCATAACCTTCGCCCGTGGCTTTCCTAACTGTACCAAAATGGAAGCACAAAGATGGTACGTGAACTGCTTGACCCAATGCTTCAAAGATGTGGTGCCATGGTCATCCGGTCGCCTCTGTTCTATCACGTGATTCCCTGAGCAAGATTTGATAGATCTCTTTAATAGGCGCATTAAAGATCTTTAGCTTGCATTTATTTCCACAAGCAACAAAAAAGCCTTATAGGCTGGCTGATGTCCATGAAAGGGCATTGTGTGGTCAATAAGATATGAAAAAAAATATCAGAGCATAAGTGATATGAGGTGGCCGCTTTTTGTGTTAAGATATATATTTCCTTCTGACTCGGGCAGCGCAGACTTCGGATATAGAAAAAGATAACAACATCCTACCTAGGAGAATTAAATGTGGTGACAAAGCGAGGAAAAGAAGATTAATCGGAAATAGCAGCAGTACATACATCCATCCAGTTGCTTTTACATAGTCATCATTATAATTCATTTCCCTTCACATTTATTTTCGTTTGATTTTATAAGCATAAGAGATATTACTTATTGAAGTGACACTCCTCACGACCTGGCAAAGAAATCACACGCACAATACAAAACAATCTTCATCATAATGCTGGTAGTGATTCAGAAGATTCGATTGCAACAGAGGTAATAATTGTAGGAATATTAACCAAGAACCAAAAGAGCATAATGAAGCATTTATGGAGTGAAGACATACCGACTAGTTTTTTTCTTTTTTTTTGTTAGTGAAATCCTCACACAGCCGTACCCAATGTGTTGCACAAGAATGTGAGATTAAGTGGGATGTGGGTACAGATATACGAAAGCTAGCATGATGGTGATTACCTCAGACCTACATGCCTTGGAATGGTTCAACGCCAAGCAATCCCAATATACTGTTGTTATTGATGATAATGAAGAAAAAGAAGAGATTAAATCAAAGGACTGGCCTGTTCATCTCATCATATCTACAGATATGCGTAAGACATGTGTGGGTGTCAAAATTCAAACCCAGGTTGAGGCAACATAATGGTGAACTAAAAGGTGGAGCTAAAGTATCTCGAGCAGGGAGGCCTTGTGTGAGAAGTGGAGTTTTATGGTTCAGAAGCTTACATTGTACAAGCATTGTGTTTTTTGCTAGTAAGAAGGCGCAAGGAGGCCTTTGGCAGCAAAAATGGCATGGCTTTGATCTGATAATTAGCAATCACAACAATTACAAAGAAGGAAAGATTTACAAACCTTATTCGTAACAAATGTTTAGTCGATGCATGGATGGAGCGACAAAAGATAAACGATATATAAAACATTCAATGAAGAACTGAAATGAACTGCATGCATTTAATATGCAATCCTTACATGGCACATCGAGCAACTCAAAGCAAATAACTTTTTTTTTTGGCACAAGGAACCACATAACAGACCCAAAATCGGTGCCACTCATCAATGCATAATTAACACACTTTACAGAGCATGCACACGACTATCTGGAGTGTAATGGATTTAATCAAAAAAAGGGCACCCCCCTTTTTTTTGAAAAAGGATTCACGATAATCATGTGTTTCCCTGTTTTGTGCAAAGGTAATATTCTATAGAAAGCTATGCACAAAACATGAATAGAAGTCCAGAATAAAATACAATCATATATAAAAGACAACATGTTTATTTTTGCATATGCATTCAATTGTCTTGGCAATGCAAATAGTTGCAGGAGTTATCATTCAAGTAAAAATGTATTTAAAATTTAGAAGCATAGACAGACACATTATCTTTTAGAAAATTCTCAGTAGAAGCATATGTTAGCTTTCAAAAACTTTATAGCAGATGAAATCTAATGTTTAAACTGCCATAGTAGTTATCAAAGAAACTTAATCTAAATTTGAATGCTAAAATTGAAATCTAGTGCCTAAACTGTTGGAGGTTTAGGCCCTCCTTCTAGTGCCAGAATGTAAACACCAAAATCTGCAAATTGCTTCAAACAATGACCACCATTAGATTGTTAGCTAGTTTGAAACAAGCAAATCCAACATTCCTATAAAATATTCACTCATGTTACCTATGTAAACAAGACAAATAGAATCAAACAACTAATTGAAAGCATAAACAACAAGAGAAAACTCTATTTCATAGCGGGAGTGGTGCTCCTCATGATGTGAAAAAAAAGCCCTTTCCCACCCCTTGATAAGCAAGATGAGATGATAGACAAAGAGAATCAAAATGAACTCAAGTTTCCTATAGTGAGAATGCTCAAAAATGTAGATGAAAAATGAGAGATAAAGCCTTGAATTTATAGGAGAGATTGAGAGAAGAAGAGGCAAAGTTGAGGAATGTGGGACTAATCCTCAACCAATAGGTTCATGCCACTTGTCACCATATGAATGGGCCATGGTTGTGCAATTTTTGGCCAATGTGCCTATTTAAAATTTGAAAATAGCATTAAATGCATATGGTTGAAGGATTTGGGGCAAAATTTGTTTGGACAAAAAAGTCAAACAAAGGGAGTTAATGATAGCATATTCCTTGGGAATATGCTTTGTGAGGAAAATAGAGGTTTTAATAAATCAAAATAAATGATTTATTGTGCAAGCGGGAAAAGCTAGAGGATGGGACATGGGTTTAGATTAAATTAATCAGGATTGGATTAACTTAATTAGGAATTAGGTGATGTGACATTTGATTCACATTTTTGGATTTGTTTTAAATTAAATAAGAAGAAAATGAATATTTAGAGTTTTTAATTAAACATTTGGGTTTATTTAATTAAATGGGGGAACCTTAGGACATTAATTAAATAATTTAATTTAATTAATTAAGGAGAAAATGATTAAATATGATGTTAATCAGTGATGTTAATTTTGCATGTCTACAGGGATCAAAGCACTAGTGTTTAAAAATATTTTTTTAGGCTTTTAGCATGGTTGTATTGGTAGATAAATTTTTATCCACCTTTATTCCTATATATGAAGGTGAGAACTCTTAATGTACAAGGTTTTAGAGAAAGTGGAAGATGTTTCCATATTCAAAATTGATTTCAAAAAGTGGTATGTCAACATTTTTTTGTGCACTTATGTGTATAATGATTGTCACTTCAAAAAAATTGGGCCTTCTTTATTTCGCTCTTTGGATGTTAGAATCTGCAAGAGAGGCTTAAATTATCCCACACATTAGCATAAGTTAGTTTAAATCAACAAACTCAACATCCCTATGAAACATTGAATCATGTCTAATATGTTAAACAAAACTCTAAAAGACCAAAGAAGCAAACTTGAAATCACATTCAAACAATATTCATACCTATCCCATAGTAGATTGAATCACCTTTGATATGTAAAAGAACCCTTTCCCAATCCTTGATAAGCCTCAAGATGATGATAAACAAAAGATGCAAGATAATGAACTCTAGATGACTATAATAAGAATGCTCAAATTGTGGATGAAAATGAAGAAGAAAATCCTTGAATTTATAGATGAGATTGGGAGAAGAAGAGGCAAATTGGATGAATGTAGGACTAATCCTCAACCAATGGTCAAATGCCACTTGTCAAGATGTGAGAGGATGAAGGGTGAACACATTTTCATCACTATGCAAGTAAATACTTATTACGTGAGTTTGAAATTTGAAAAATAGCATTAAATGCATATGGTTGAGAGTTTTGGGGGGGAAATTTGTTTGGACAAGAAAGTCAAACTTGGGAAACCTTAGCTAGAGACAACTTGATACTAAGCAAATTTGAAGGTTGTTTTCCCCTGTTCTGATAACTACATGTTGTCACCTGTTGATTTTGGTATGATTTATTTTATTTTCTATCTCCTAGGCATAATTGTATCTAGATAATATTACATATAATACCCTAATCGATGGTCTTTGCAACATGGGTCAAGTAGATGAAGCTATTGACTTGGAAGACAAAATGATGCAAGATGGTTGTATGCCATATATTATTACATACGGTAACCTAATACATGGTCTATGCAAGGCAGGCAAGTTGATTCAACCCTCAGTATAGTAGCTAAAATGGGGGATGTTGATTGTGTTCTAGCTATTATTGCATTCAATATCCTCATTAATGGTCTCTTGAAGGAGTGTAGAGTACATGAATCTTTTGGATTAGTGGCTAAAACAATACAAATTCATTGTTCTTGGGATACTGTTATGTATAGTACCTTAGTTGACTATCTTTGGAAGATAAAATGATACAAGATGGTTGTTCTCCAAATATTCTAACATACAACACCCTAATTGATGGCCTTTGCAAGTTGAATAGAATGGATATTTCTCTTAGATTAGTAGGTAAATTGAAGCTTGTTGATTGTTCTCCAGACATTATTACATACAATATCCTAATCAATGGTCTCTGCAAAGAAGGAATAATACACAAAGCTCTCAAACTAGTAGCTAAATTGACACAAGATGGTTGGTCTCCTAATATTTCATATACACTTCCTTAATTAGTGGTTGTTGTAGGGTGGTTGTTACAATTTTTAATTATGATGGCATGGCTAGTAACCTTGATATATTTGTTATTGTTTGACTACTGAGTGTGGTTTACAAGACAATAGAGATTGACAACTTTGATATTAAAATGACCAATATACCCAACAACCCTGCACTATGTCTGTTGTAGGGGGTGCTGCACCCAAATGCAACAGAAAGAAATAGCGACACTCACTGATTGGCTTTGCTTGTAGATGAACAAATTATCTTTAAAATTCAAGATTAGAAATTCATACAAATGAAGATGTAAAGCAAGGGAAATGATTTAAGTTTGGGCTCAATCGAAGAATGTGAAACATAGATGTTTGTGGAGAAATGTGAGAGGGGAAAAGCATTAAAAGAAAACATAGTTGACAAATGCTAAAAAAACCCAACTCCACACCTTAGTCAACATGGATATTCTCATGAGGTAGTCCCACAACAAACATGTCTTCAACTAGCATTGTCCCAGCCTGTGCCAAAATTAGAGCTTTGGAACAGAGTATTCATAAAAGCATGAAGGATATAGGAATTTTGTCAGATGTTCTAGTTGGAAATGCTTTGTTAGACATGTATGGAAAATGTACATGCAAAGAAAAGGCACACACTAAGCCTACTATTTTCTAGAGGAAGTCAACAAAAATTAATGCAACCTATTCTATTGTAAGGCTTATCTTTCTCTTGGTTGTGTTCTTCAAGTTGCCAATGTTTTCTTGAGCTTTCCCTTCATAATATTGCACCATGTCCTTCAGATTGCCTAATTTTTCCCCTACTTTGCCTCCATATGATTTAGTTGAATCCTTTGTGTTTTCAAGGCTTACTTTCCTTGGCTTGCATATGAACAAGAAGTATTTGATTTAACACAATAAAAATAATATTTTTACAAAAAAACAAAAAACAACAGAATTAATCCAAAACACAAACATATCTTAATTAAACCAAAATACAATATCATCACACTACATAAGTAACTCATGGTTTCCAAATCAAACACTTATCATAAGAAGCCATTAATGTTGTAATATGTATGGTGCCAAAGGAACTTAAATCAACCTTATCTTTGTGGTTCTCATTATTTATTTATATGATATCATTATCTATAGTTCCAAATGGGATAAACATACACAATGTATCCATACAATGTTAGACCTCCTTCACCAGCATAAGGTTCAAAAAAAATGAATAAGTCATTCTATGTCAGTATCTTGGCTTTGTCATTGATGATCTTGGTATTCATCCATTTCCTGACAAGTCAAAGGGATCGAGGAATTTTTGATCTATAGATTGAAAACTAACAAAAATCCTTGGGGTTATGTTGAGCCAGCTCCACCTAATATAGAAAAATTGTAATACACATCTCAAAAAAATTCTAAAAGCTTAAAAAATCTAGGTTTCAATCACGTTGGATTTTACTAACAAGTATAATGGTCTGACTCTGAAGTTCTAATTACAAAAGAGCTTTAAATTGTTACTCACAGGTAAAGTTGTATAGCTACTAAATATATTTGTGATAAGCAATGGAGAAAAAAGTAAAATAAAATAGTAGAATGCTGTAAGAACTCCACATAAAATTTACAATTATTGGATTTATATACTCACAATATAGATGATAATATTTTTACTCATCAATGACAAGAAAAAAGATTTCAGATTCTTACCACTTCTAGAATGGTATCAACAATTATCTCCAAAATAGGCTGAAGCAATGTTGGCTTGTAATAGGATGTCACTAAATTGATGATGATCTATAACAATCTCATGTCATAGTCTTTTTAGAGACAAAGAAGATATGCATATCATGGTTACCAAGTCTGTATCACTATCATCCAGTGTTCCACAAAGTTTCGGGATGGGGACTTGTTTCCAAGATGGGAGACATGGGGTATAAGTTTTAGGACGGCGGGGGATGGCAGGGGGATGGCAACAAGGAAGGGGGGCAGTGAAATACATATAGTACTTGGATGGCTATATGTATTCCAATCCAAAAAAAGTGAGGTGAAGAACCTCCTAGATGGTGGATGGCTATCCTATTTTATGGCGACTTGGAAATAGAGTGAGCTTATTTCTTAACTAAGTGAAAGGTTGACAATATTTTTGGTCTCATTTCCCAAGAAGCCCTCACTAATTGAAGCTATAACTTCCTTTCCTTGTTTCTATACCCATGCAATGGGATATTGTTCAGGCAAGTTAGTGTAAAATTGCAAGAATTACTCAAGATAGGATATTCCATATTGTTATGTTGTGTTTGGTACAATAATGTGACTTGTATATGAATTGTGTCTTTCAGTTGTATTTATAATTTGCAATTATTTAACTTCTTTGGTAGGTATGTTGATGAAGGAGATCAAGGTGTGAATGATGCTTGTTGGCTTCATAACATGAGGAGACTTCAATAAAATCAAATCTTTTTCAAGGGGATGTTTGGGAGTTTCCTCAGGTCGACGGGACGTTTGGAAGTCTCCCATAAGTTTCCTTGGAGTCTCCCATGCAAAAATGGCTAGGAAATGTCTCCCTCCAGGAGGAGACTTCCTGGAAATGGTAGAGAAATGTGGAGGTAGCAGGGGGACAGTGGAGGGACATTTCCTAGGTGTCTCCCTGTCTCAGAAATAAGTGGTATTTTCGGGGGAACGCTTCCCCATGGAACACTGCTATCAGCTCACATTTGACCTCAATAGACATACCAAATATTTACACAAATTAAAGTAGTTTCTAAATGTAATTCCAAGTATTCTCAATATATATTTAATGGTGTCCCTAACAAATTCATAAGCACACAGTAGTTTAATGCTCTTACAATTCTTTAAACATATCCCGTGGATCAAAGTTAAAACACCCAGTTTGAGAATAGGCAAGAACAATGAGCCAAATTCAACGAGATACAACAGCCTTAATAGTTCATCCTATTTTCATTTGATAGGAGTGTACCTTGTGCCAAGAGAGTGACTTTATTCCACTCTAAAACCTTTTGATTCCAAACTTATTTGATTCATAGTTTCATGCTTTTGTATGCATGAATCTATATACAATAACCACAAATATAACAACCGTAGTAGACAACTTACTACATAAAATTTAAGACCTAGAGTAGAAGAGAAGGAACTCACGATCACCCAAATATATAACCTTTACAATTTGGAAAATAAGTTACCTCTTGAATCTTAGACTGAGGCGTTCCCAATTATGCTTCTCTCACAACCCGCTTGATTTAATTTAAAATGAATAATGGTCCGTTATGAATCAACTTATTTGGAAATCCATTGAAAACTCTAGCAGTGGCAAGACCTTGTTTTGAGAAATTCACAGATGAGTATTGTACTGTAGGGGCTAAATTTTATTGAATTGGACCACAAGAAGCCATAGCAAGATAACCCTACCTTTGGCCACTTGTCTCACGGACAAGTCACAACCAATATGCTTGGTCTTATTCAGGTGAGCAATCTGCAAGTTTATGTTGTGGGGCTGAGTGTTTTCTATAAGCTTCCTGAATTCCTCTCTAGCTCAAGTATCTCAATATCATTTGAGACACATTTTTGTTGTGTTAGGAATGAGCTAATAAATATTGCATTTTCAAATTCATCGGTTAATGGAGAGGACCATGAGAGAAGCTTTTACAACCAACGTCCTCTTGGGTTTGAGAAATTGTTATTCCAGCCATGTCAGTAGAACTGTGCTCATTTGTTTTATCATTTCCTCCCACCCAGGCACCACAATAGAATTGTGCCTTTTATTCTTCAAATATACTTAAGCAAATTCTATCCTTTATTTGTGCTCAATACAATCTGTAAAGGAATCAAGCAAAAACCACATCATGTAAAAGAATGCAAAGATGAACAGAAAACCAGAACCAATATAAAAGGAGTAGATCTTCAAGACAGCAGGTCATTAGCTTGTGAAAAAATAAAAAGTGGAAGTTAGCAAGCTGAGCTAATACAAAGTAAGAAAGAATGAGAAAATCCTACCGACACTCAGAAAGACCATAGCTTGAAATCAATAAGTAAATGTTGCAGATCCAGAGACAAACAACACAAGTAAATGAAAGAACAGAAGGGAGCTCACAGCAGGTAAAACAAAAAAATAGAGAGGTATTAAAAATGTTGCTTGTAATAGCAGGTTTGTTCCCAATCGACATAAACTCAAAGAGCTAAATTAATGGAGACCATGGACAACTAATGTAAAATAAGGAGGAAAGGGTGGATATGTTGAATATTGATGTTAAGCAACATATCATAAACCCAAGGGATATGAAATGGGTTCCAGTCTTGTCTCGTCATCTAAAAGAAGAGAGAAGAACCTTTCAAAACCCTTGTAATGTCTGAAAGGCCATGACATTCGATTTTTAAACCTACCAAAAAACTCAGACAACCTTCCCACCATAAGAGCCATAGAAACACTGGAAGATTCTGGCTGCTGTTGCTGTCAGAGTCCAAAGAAAGGAGTGGCGGTGGCGGGTATGGTTTGGTGGTGCTCAACTCCTCCACTGCCCGTGGCTTGCGTGTTAAACCCGACTGGGACTCTTTCGTCAGAAGTTCCTCCTCCTCCGTCGTCACCGCGCGACCAAGTCATGCCAACAAAATTTATCTCGTGAATACTGTGGTTTGCAGAAACTTTATTCTTTGCCGGTATAGGAGGGCCATGTGAAGGGCGGTACAAACATTGCTTCATCTCAAATACAAATTGCTCTAAAATGTAACTTGCAGTTGGATTTCGTGAATGGTGCGCAATCCACATTTTCAGAGAAATTACTAAGCTATCGTTTGCTTGAAAGACTAACACGCTCACTTTCTTTGTTTTGTCACTGAAAGACTAACTTAGGGTTAAGGTAACGATTTTGATTTTTCCTTTCTAAGATTTTTATTTCTATGGAAGGCCACAGTCTAATATTAAATGGCTTAATTAAGAATACCAGCACGAAAACATAATTTTCATATGCAAATAAATTGTTAAATAGCTCGATGGTGAAAATAACTATAACCTATTCAAATCACTGAAAAATCATAAAATCCGTAAAATGTATCTGTATTTTTTAAAATCCATAGCACTCCTGTTTTTCTCCGAGTTTCCCACCTCTTTTTCTGTGATCGTCCCATTTAATATCTTTGCTCGTTCCGAGGTTTTCTCAACCATAGCCACAACAAAAAATTTAACTACAGTTTCAGCACTAATGATAATTCACAGTACAAACCCATTTGTGCCAATTATAAATTCATGTTTCATGCAATTGACATTGTACTTCCGAAAGTTCTTTGCAAAAATCCCACGAAAATCGAATAATTTCTCAGCCAGAAATAAAGTAACCCAGCAGAAAGTAAAGTAAAACCAGGTGAAATAAACGAGGGAAGTTGGCTGCGAATAACCCTTTTGCCACAACAATGCGCCGCGCTGTGAATGGGCACATTATTGAATGGAGGACTGCCTTCTTTTAAGCGCATGTTCATCTTTCATATGACCGCACTCTTAAGCATGCACTCTTTAACTCTGTTGCATTAATGCTTTATTATTACTGTCTAAGTGGAAATGGCACTATTTTATACATTGAATACATTCCTTTGGCTAAGAATATGTTTTTCAATATAAAATTTGAATGCTTTGTTACCAGTACGATGTTTTTTTTTGACACTTTGAAATTGAGCCTGATACTTTCACCACACATTTTCAGATACCTTTACACTAAAGAAAATTGATCCTGCTGTTATAGTGCATTGCGAACATCCTGGTTTGTTACAGAAGATTAATTGCAATGGTGAAGAAAAATGGAACTCTGCACCAATTGTATCAATTTAATTTGTGTTTGTGTATATATTTTGTATATCTTAAGATGGATGGTAGTGGTAACTGGTAACATATTTTGTATGTTTTGTGTATGGCTGGTAATGAGCGATCTTGATATTCAACACTATAGTATTGGCTTGGTAAAAGTAAACCATTTTCTGTTTGATATGGTGAAGAAAAATGGAGTTCTGCACCAATTTTATCAATTTGTGTTTGTATATGTATTTGATATATCTAAGGATGGATGGTGGTAGTAACATATCTTGTATATTTTGTGTTACATGACTGGTATGAATGATCTTAATATTCAATACTATGGTAAGCCATTCATTACAGATTTCTACTTGCTATGGTGAAGAAAAATGGACCTCCACACCAATTGTATCAATTTGTGTTGTGTTATTGCGTATCTAAGGATGGATGCTAGTAGTAATATATTGTGTACGGGGTTGGTCATGAACAATCTTAGTGTTCACAACCATTCATTGCAGGCTTCTATATGAATCTTGGTAGATTGCATATGTTTATCAAGCGATCCAGAGATCTCTATGCTTAAATATTTCCTGAAACATACCAATAGGTAAGGGGCATATAATACGGTATATACCACGCGTAAATACCAAGTGTGATTTGGAAATAATATACGATATATTGAAGGCCATTGCAATTAACAATAATCTAATAATCTTGCGTGACATTAATGTTTTTAAGATAGAAATTCGCATAAAGTTGCAGATAACGATCTTTCCTCATTGTAAATCCTGTACTTTCATATGCTGATTTTTTCAAACTAGAAGTGCCTTTTCCCAATATGTTTCAAATCCCAGCCGAAAAGTATGAGCGTATCTTAGATTTTTTTAAGAAAGCAATCAATCAAAGGGAATTTTTGCCTTCCATTTCAATTGGCAGCTCTCGAACTTGCTTAATATGATGTGCACGATCTAGTGAAAATGTATCGGCTGCCCTTGTGTTTTGTATTCATTTCTTGGAATGCAGTCAAAAGCAATGATTAATGCATGTCAACATGGTTGTGTATCTGTTCTGAATGGCAATAAAAATGCCTTGTCCTATCTATAAGGAAAATTTTTGTGTTATAAATTGATAGCTACATGCTTGTGCTTTTACAGTAATAAACTGTTTTAAATTGTTATTATATACTTGTGGTTATAAGTTTATGCACAGAAAACAGAATATGTAGAGAGATTAATCTAGGCTTATTATTAGTGGCAATTACAGAAGTGATTACTGTCTAAGATTTAGAATTCTGAAGAATAAAACGGAAATATAGAGGAACCTCCAATGTAGAGCATTAGCCACAAAAATAGATATTTACAGTTACAATCTAATACGTATATTTTCAGAAAACATAAAAATCTGTAAATGGAAAGGAATTTGATAGCCAACTGTTAGTCATAATTATTTAGATATATTTTTTTTTGGATCGATAAATGGCAAGGCCAATATATTAATATTGAAAGTTTTCAATTACATATAGAGAATTACAGTCATCCAGCCATAGAGAGTTCAAACATATCAACTTTCAAAATTCATTAAATCCAAAAACAAACTATCTATGATTTTGCATCTGCATAATCTTCTAAGTGATGTGTGGAATTCTTCCTCCTCTTGCGATCTAATGAAGAGGAACTCTGGTCTCTTTTTGCTTCCAGTAGGCCTTCCTCTTTTTCGTGGAGCATGAGATGATGATTCAGCCCACTACTTGTTGCTCGGAGGTGTACCCCTTCTCCTCGATCCTCTCCTAGGATTAAACAGTTTCACCAGTAATATCATCAGTTTCATCATACCTAGGAACTTTTGATGCCACGAGTCTTTGATTTCCTTAATTCTTTACCTTCTGCTACGAATTTCCACCACCTTAATTTTGTACCTTCTGCTGCAAGTTTTGAAAGTTCGCCAGCCTCCCCATTTGCCTCCCTATACACATGATTAATGGTGAAATATTCAAAGTATTCTAAAATGGCTAGTATTCTATCCAACAGTGCTTTTAATCTCCAAATAGGAATAAAAGTAATTTTTTTAAAGACAAATTCTTTTACAAGTAAAGTTTAAATAAAGTTATAAAGCTCAAATGGAACAACATTGAATTTGTCTAGATCAGGGCAAATAAAATGATGTGGACTAATAACCTAAAGAAAACAGACAACAAGGAACAAGTGGCACTAAGGCTGACGACTAATAACAATCTTAAAAAACAACCATAGGGTTAAATTACCCACATAAATAAAGGACTGACCACATAAAGGTGGTTCAAAGCCAAATCATTCCAAATCCTCCAACTCAACCCTATCCATCAAACCATTGAAGGATATTTTCTTCAAGGCGGTTCTTCCATTTTTAGTGGACCTAGGAATCAAAAGCTTACCATCACACTGATCTTGTTGAACCATAATTTGTTATTGTTTGTTTGAAAAATCTGAAAACGATGAACATTGATGCCCAATCTCCAAGAAGGGGACCTTGCTAGCCTTCAGAATACCAGCCAAGTCCTCACAACCAATATCCTTATTTCTCCTATCCATCTTCGCATTGTTAAGCATCTAATATGAGGATTAGTCCTTATCCAAGGAGGGAAATACTTTGCCACACTGCTTGACGTAGGCAACAACTCCTTTTTTGTTTAGCTTCCCATACAATATGCATTGAATAATTAAAGTAAATTGCAATCAATATCAACATTTTAGGATTAAACTTGGGAACTTCAATTATTTGGAATAAATTTATTAATTCAAACAATATAATACAAATAATTGAAATTTGGATGGTGGAATATAAGTGTAAGATGTTTTTGGAAAGAATTTGGCAATGTCCATTAATGTGATGGAATTTTTCTTATGCATGATTACTATTTGGGACCTTTTGGAGAGTAGTGGTGCTATAATTTATGTGTTGATTGTTCTATCTTGGAGTGATCAACCTACCATTTTTTTTATTTTTTTTGTGCAACTATATATTAGATATGTGAGTTTTTGGATTTAATGGTGCATGTTTTTTAGTCTTCATATGAAGAGGTTAGAATTCATGGTAGTCCATATGAGGAGTATTGAATGAAAAATAAAAAATTATGTCCACTAGGTTAGGAAGTGAGATAGATTCTTTATTGTCCTACTTCATATGTAGAATTCATGGTAGTCCACATGAGGAGTATTGAATGACAAATACAAATTTGTGTCCACTAGGTTAGGAAGTGAGATAGATTCTTTATTGTACTACTTAATATGCAAGAACTCTTTTATCTTGGTCTTGATGAGCTTGTTTTTGCTATGAACTTACTCATGAGTTTTATGAATGGATAAAGGCTTCTGGTAACTTGTACTACCAACAAAGGAAAATACCCTATAAATCCTTAAGCATGTTCTTCATGACCATAAAATCTTAGGGAAGTAGTTCACAACAATTCCATATGTGTTGATATGGGCATTGTGGCATCGCTTTTCCTATAAAATTTAGGGGTTTTTGCAATTGCCTATGATATACAACACTCTTGATTACATAGTCAAAGAGGTTTCTTTAAATATTCAAAATAGGTGCAAGAAATGTGATTGTTGATAGAAGAGGAGAGCTTATAACCAAATGTGGATGGGTATGTGGGATAATGTCATAAGAAAAGGCATGCCACAAACATGTGGGGCAATCTAGAGGGCACGATCTAAGAAGGAATACTAATATTTGACATGATCTATTGGGGTTGAGGGTGCATAAAGTGTAATATTGGGTAGATACAATGGTAGGTGGGTCTCACTATCCCAGGAATATAAATTATAATAATATACATTTGATTTATTCCTTGGTTGGCCTCATTTGGAATATTAATAAACATGTTTGTGTTGTGAAAAGGTTTGAGAAAATGATGGTGTTGTAATAAGAACCTCAAGAGTGGCTTGATTTTGATTTGATTGGTTCATAGTATTTGTGTGACCAATCAAAGGAGGGTCACAAAAACTTAGGTAGGGTGGTTGTATTCATTTGGAGCCCATTGTTTGGCTTAGGGTGGATTATGATCTTGGTTAAGGTTGGATTAATATTCACATGAATCTTTCTCTCAAGCCAAATGATCCTCAATTCCATTTCCCTTACCCTCCTACTAAGTAAAGTTAAATTGACTCCTTGCTTATGCTAAAGGGGTTCTAAATGAAATCTATGGGATATCCACATGAGCACATGAGGATTGAGGGCCCATCATTAAAGTGGTCATGACTAAGAGGGGGAAAAGGGTTATGGGTTTCAATAAGGTATGGATCTTCTAAGCTCCTTTTTCCATAATATTTTTAAACATTTGAATATGGAGGCTTCTTTGATTCATGGTCCCAATCTTTGATTATGAGAGCATTGAGCACTACACATGGATTCATCTACATTTTGATTCTATGAAATTTTGACATGTTTGAGGGTCCAAAGAATCATGTATAAATAAATATAAGGAGAGATATTAGAGAAAAGGGGTGGGGAAAAAAAGAAAGGAGAAAGATTCAACAAAAATATTTGTATTATTTCATGTTAGGTTCACTAATTATGTATGCACATAATATTAGTGCACATGACTTCATAGACCTATGTTGGTTGAAATTTCTATGTAGATGTTGTTTTTCCCTTTATTTTTGTAATGAGGGTGGTTGATGAGGTTAAGGTAGTAGAAAGTTGGAGATATGATGAAGTATGTAGTTGATTGAGGGTTGACTAGTGGATGTTTTTTTTGGATTTGAAAGAAAAGGGGAAAGATATATATTTTTTGATTAGATAAATCAATGGATTTATTAGGGGACAAGAGCATGGTTAACCAATTTTAAAATGAAGATTAAGTGGAGGGGGTTACCTATGCATTCTCCAATGATAATTGGGCACCCTTAAAGATTCCTGATTTTTGATGATACTTCCTTGTTTATGATGTTAAACTAGTTGATTAGGGACATAATACTAGTAGAAATAAAAAATCCTATAAAAAATCCTTAGTAATATCCAATTACAGAACAAAAATCTAGATTTATCTAAAGTAGGTAAGTTCAAAGCATGTTGCATGGATATTAAAACATAGATGGGTGAGTTTTGAATGTGTATATAAAGTGTTTATTTTAAGAACATGGTTGATGTGTTTGAATATTTTGTTATGCCCTTACCCCTATAGTGTGTATTAGGTTATGAGTAGTTGGATTGTGGTTATCTTAATTATTAATTAAGTCATATTATCATTATTATATTGTTATTTAGTTATTTAGGCTGGTCTAGGGTACTACCTCCCACACACTATTCTTCATGATGGAAGAACACTCTTCCACCATCGCATCCTTCTATACTTGGTTCATGGACGCCTCTTGAAAGCTTGAAGGCTCCACTTCAATTAATTCACTCATAAGTGCCACATACTCAGAATAATGTCTGGGAGCTTTTATCTGTCTAAGTAAATCATGTGGATCAACAACATATTCCTAGGCCTCTCTGAGTGTCTGCTCAACCGCCCTATTTCTCCTCTTCTCAGTAATAGGAATATGAGGCTAAGGAATTATTTGTTCCTCCTAATCAACCTGCTCTGCCCAGTTGCTCTACTCTCCAACTTGCATGATTGAAGTATGAGGAATTTGTGTTGCCTCAATCGTGGGTGAGAGATCCTCCTCATTCATCAAGTTTCTAGACTTTTGAAGAGCCTTCTCTTCCTCGAACTTCACATCTTTGTGAACAACTATTTTCCTAAGGGCAGGAATCTAAACTTGATAGACCTTAGAAGTTTCACTGTACCCAACAAACAATAACATTTGGGAGCCTTTATCTATCTGACTAAATCATGTGGATCAACAACATATTCCTGGGCCTCTCTTAGTGTCTGCTCAACCGCCCTGTTTCTCCTCTTCTCAGTAATAGGAATATGAGGCCGAGGAATTATTTGTTCCTCCTTCTAATCAATCTACTCCGCCCACTTGCTCTTCTCTCCAACTTGCATGATTGAAGTATGAGGAATTTGTGTTGCCTTAATCGTGGATGAGAGATCCTCCTCATTCATCAAGTTTCTAGACTTTTGAAGAGCCTTCTATTCCTTGAACTTCACATCTTTGTGAACAACTATTTTCCTAAGGGCAGGAATCTAAACTTGATAGACCTTAGAAGTTTCACTATACCCAACAAGGATACCCTTCTTTGTAGTTGGTTCTAGCTTGGTTCTCTTCTCCATGGGAATATGACAATACATAAGGCATCCAAAGATGCGAATGTACCCCAAATCTGGTTTTGTACCGATGAATGCCTCTTCTGGAGTCAACTTGCCCAACACTTTGTGTGAGCTCCTATTTTGCAAATACATAGTTGTATTGCAAGCTTCTCCCCATATGAACCAAGGCATATTTTTATCATGAAGCATGGCCTTGGTTGCTCCAACTATAACTCTATTTTTCCATTCAACAACCCCATTATGTTGAGGGCTGTACAAAATTGTCAATTCTTTCTTGATACCTTCCTGAGCACAAAACTATTTGAAATCATTCGAGGTATACTTGCCTCCATTATCAAACCTCAGTATCTTGATCTTTCTCCCCATTTGGTTCTCCATGGGAGCCTTAAACTCTTTGAACCTATTGAAGACCTCATTTAATTCTTCAAAAAATATATCCGCATCTTCCTAGAGAAATCATCAGTGAAAGCAACATAATACTCATACCCATTCAAGGATACTATTATCATGGGCCCACACACATCTAAGTGTACAAGATCCAAAATCCCTTTGGATCTAGTGTTTTGCTTGGAAAATTGGTCTTGGCATATTTCCCAAGAGTGCAACCCTTGCACACCTCATATTTTTCTATCTTCATCTCAAGTAGCCTCCTCACTATTTATTTGAGCACATTAAGTGCTCCATGGTGAAGATGAGCCATACTCCCATGCCATAATTCTCCTAGTCCTCTACAACTACTTACCAATGCATGTGCTAGCTCAAATTCTAACTGAAACAAGTTTCCATGTTTGACTCCAATCAGTTTTGCAACCTTGGAATCCTTGGGACAATTATAGACTTTGCCCCTCTCAAAGGTTATGATGTAACCCTTGTCCTCCAAAGTAGAAACATAGATTAAATTCTTTGTCATGCTAGGGACACTTACAACATGTCCTACACCAATAGAGGTTTTATAGACTCCCTCTGAAACTTGACTGTGCCAACACCAGTTGCATGGTACTTGGCATTGTCTCCAAGCTCAATATAGAAATCCAATTTCTTCTCCTCCAAGTTGATGAAACATTCTCTAGCTCTTGTCATGTGGCAAGAAGCCCCATTGTCAATATACCATACCCTATTGGCAATTGAACTTGAGAGATAGGAAATGAGTGAAAACCCATTCTCAAATCATGTTGCAAACTTGTCCACCTCTGTTATAGCAGCAAATTGCTTGTTCTGCTTGTCCTTATGTTTCTTATTCAGACATTGACTGACATAGTGACCTAATTGATGGCAAATTTATTTATTTTATCTTGCTCAGATCCTTATTCTTCCCACTCTTGGAAGAAGAACCTTTCATTTTCCCTTTATTGGACTTCTGCTTACCTTTGCTTGCAAGAGAAATATTTTCTTTGTCTTGAACCTTCTTTGTTTGATCTCCTTGATGAGCACTTTCATGGAATTCCTCTTGAACAAAATCATCACAAAGCCTCGCCCAGTCGGGTAGGCAATCTTCACTGAAAAAACACTTGACAAACACTTCCTAGTGCTTCAAAAAATCATTCAAGGCTATTCACACCAGTTCATCATCAACAATCATCCCTTCAAAAATAGCCAACTCGTCTTTGACCTATGTTGGCCTAGGCAAGTAAGAGGTCACGCTCTCGCCCTTGGACATCTTGATGATATGCCATTTGTCCTTGAGCATCATCTTACGATTCTGATAATCACTTTGATAAAGTTTTGTGAGTATCCTACATCTCCTTGGTGATGTCTTTCCTTGACAAATGAGGAATCGAATGCTCTTACCCCATCAAGGATAATCCTCTAAGCCTTGGCCTCGTTGACTTCATGCAACTCTAGGGAAGTAGGATCATTTGTTGGTGGTGTCACCTTTGTACTAGCATAGATCCACAACCTGTTCTCAAGGATGTAATCTGAACCTTCCACTGTAAGAAGTTAGACGCACCTTGAAACCTGTCCTCATATCAAACATTGGTTACCATAGTCACAGAAGAAACTAGAGACGAAATTATGATATTTTTTTCTTGAAATCTGTGTCACAAATATTAGCTTCGTATTTAGAATTTAGTGCTCTGATACCATGCTAATTTCTCATAATCTAGCTAAGAATTAATTTTTCAATAAAATTCATAGAATAGAACCAAAGAAATTCATCTATTTGATTTATAACAATTAATACATTGGGTTAATTAATAGCTAATAACAACGAAAGAAAAAATAGCAAGAAGTCAATCACAAATACACAATAACACAAATATACCTAGGAAACCCCAATGTGGGGAAAAACCTGCAAATGTTTGATTTTCTATTCAACCTCAACAACAAACTTTCCATACAAAATACAATGCTGGTTTGTTAGAGTGATGATACATATATAGCCTTGTTGATTTACATTAACGTGCAAGAGAAAATAAACTTTCCTTACATAACTCGATGTAACTTACACATAAAATCACTCTTGATCTTATTTCAATGTTACTACTCGAGTTCTCTCTGCCTGGAAACATTCTATTATGAAAAGAAATCACACTGTTGCTAAATATCCAACTTGAGTTGCCTTTAAGCAACTCCACACTCCAACTTTTGAACTACAGAAAATCAAATCTTGGTAGATTGCATATGTTTAGAAAGCGATGCAGAATTCTCTCTGCTTAAATATTTCCTGAAACATACCGATAGGTGAGTGGTATATACAACGCGTAAATACCGAGTGTGATTTGGAAATAATAGATGATATATTGAAGGCCATTGCAATTAACAATAATCTAATAATCTTGCATGACATAAATTTTTTTAAGATAGAAATTCGCATAAAGTTGCAGATAATGATCTTTCCTCGTTGTAAATCTTGTAGTTTCATATGCTGATATTATCAAACTAGAAGTGCCTTTTCCCAATATGTTTAAAATCCAAGCCGAAAACTATGAGTGTGTGTTAAATGTTTTTAAGAAAGCATTCGATCAAAAGGAATTTTTACCTTCCATTTCAATTGGCAACGCTCGATAACTTCTTCACTCTGCACTTGCTTAATATGATGTGCACGATTTGGTGAAATGTATCGGCTACCCTTGTGTTTTGTTTTCATTTCTTGGAATACACTCAAAATCAATGATTAATGCATGTCAATATGGTTGTGTATCTGTGTTATGAATGGAAAAAAAACATCTATCCAATCTATAAGGAAATTTTTTGTGTTATAAATTGATAGTTACAAACTTGATGTTTTACTTTTTATATGCTTGTGGTTTTAGTATATGTTTATGGACAATAAACATAATATGTAGAGAGATGAATCTGGACTTTTTATTATTTTAGTGGTAATTACAGATGTAATTATCATCTAAGATTTAGAATTCTGAAGAATAAAACGGAAATAGAGAGCAACCTCCAATGTAGACTATTAGCCACAAAAATAGATATTTACAGTTACAATCTAATACAGAAAACAGAAAATTAGTAAATGGAAAGGAATCTTGAGAGTCAACTGTTAGCCACAATTATTTAGATATTAAACATTCAAAATTTTTTGATTAAGAATAAAAATAATTTTTGAAAAAGACCTAAATTCTTTTACAAGTTAAGTTTAAATAAAGTTATGAAGCTCAAATGCAACAACATTGAATTTGTCTAGATCAGGGCAAACAAAATGATGTGGACTAATAACCTAAATAAAATAGACAACAAGGAACAAGTGGCACTAAGGCTGACAACTAATAACAATCTTAAACAACAAACATAGGGTTAAATACCCCACATAAATAAAGGACTGACCACATCATGGTGGTTCAAAGCCAAATCATTCCAAATCCTCCAACTCAACCTTATCCATGAAACCATTGAAGGTCATTTTCTTCAAGGCGGTTCTTCCATTTTTAGTGGACCTAGGAATCAAAAGGTTACCATCACACAGATCTTGTTAAACCATAATTTTTTATTGTTTGCTTGAAAATGGTGAAAACGACAAACATTGACGCCAAATATCTAAGAAGGGGACCTTGCTAGCCTTGGGAATACCAGCCAAGTCCTCACAACCAATATCCTTATTTCTCCTGTCCATCTTTGCATTGTTAAGCATCTCATATTAGGATTAGTCCTTATCCAAGGAGGAGTTCATACTTTACCACATTGCTCGACGTAGGCAACAACTCCTTTGTTGTTTAGCTTCCCATACAATATGCATTGAATAATTAAAGTAAATTGCAATCAATCTCAGCATTTTAGGATTAAACTTGGGAACTTCAATTATTTGGAATAAATTTATTAATTCAAACAATATAATACAAATAATTGAAATTTGGGTGGTGGAATATAAGTGTAAGATGTTTTTGGAAACAATTTGGCAATGTCCATTAATGCGATGGAATCTTTCTTGTGCGTGATTACTATTTGGGACCTTTTGGAGAGTAGTGGTGTTATAATTTATGTTTTGATTGTTCTATCTTGGAGTGATCAACCTACCATTTTTTTTTTTTTTTTTGTGCAACTATATATTGTAGCTTAGTTAAATCTCCTAACTCTCAAGAGTCCTCATATGTTTAAAGATATGTGAGTTTTTGGATTTAATGGTGCATGTTTTTTTAGTCTTCATATAAAGAGGTTAGAGTTCATGGTAGTCCATATTAGGAGTATTGAATGACAAATAAAAAATTATGTCCACTAGGTTAGGAAGTGAGATAGATTCTTTATTGTCCTACTTCATATGTGGAATTCATGGTAGTCCACATGAGGAGTATTAAATGACAAATACAAATTTGTGTCCACTAGGTTAGGAAGTGAGATAGATTCTTTATTGTCCTACTTAATATGCAAGAACTCTTTTATGTTGGTCTTGATGAGTTTGTTTTTTCTATGAACTTGCTCATGAGTTTTATGAATGGATAAAGGCTTCCAGTAACTTTTACTACAAACGGAGGAAAATACCCTATAAATCCTTAAGTATGTTCTTCATGACCACAAAATATTAGGGAAGTAGTTCACAACAATTCCATATGTGTTGATATCGGCTTTGTGGCATCACTTTTCCTGTAAACTTTAGGAGTTTGTGCAATGGCCTATGCTATACAACACTCTTGATTACTTAGTCAAAGAGGTTTCTTTAAATATTCAAATTAGGTGCAAGAAATGAGATTGTTGATAGAAGAGGAGAGCTTGTAAGCAAATGTGGATGGGTATGTGAGATAATGTCATAAGAGAAGGCATGCGACAAACATGTGGGGCGATCTAGAGGGCATGGTATAAGAAGGAATACTAATATTTGATATGATCCATTGGGGTCGAGGGTAGATAAAGTGTAATATTGGGTAGATACAATGGTAGGTGGGTCTCACTATTCTAGAAATATAAATTATAATAATATAAATTTGATTTATTCCCTGGTTGGCCTCATTTGGAATATTAATAAACATGTTTGTGTTGTGAAAAGTTTCGAGGAAATGATGGTGTTGTAATAACAACCTCAAGAGTGGCTTGATTTTGATTTGATTGGTTCATATTATATTTGTGACCAATCTAATGAGGGTCATAAAAACTTAGGTATTTTGGGTGTTTTTATTCATTTGGAGCCCATTGGTTGGCTTAGGGTGGATTATGATCTTGGTTAAGGTTGGATTAATATTCACATGAATCGTTCACTCGAGCCAAATGATCCTCAGTTCTATTTTCCTTACCCTCCTACTAACTAAAGTTAAATTTACTCCTTGCTTATGCTAAGGGGCTTCTAAATGAAATGTATGGGATATCCACAAGAGCACATGAGGATTGAGGACCCATCATTAAAGTGGTCATGACTAAGTGGGGGCAAAGGGTTATGGGCTTCAATAAGGCATGTATCTTCTAAGCTCTTTTTCCACAATATTTTCAAACATTCGAATATGGAGGCTTCTTTGATTCATGGTCCCAATCTTTGATTATGAGAGCATTGAGCACTACACATGGAGTCATCTACATTTGGAGTCTATGAAATTTTGACATATTTGAGGGTCCAAAGAATCATGTATAAATAAGTATAAGGAGAGATATCAGAGAAAAGGGGTAGGGAAAAAAAGAAAGGAGAAAGATTCAACAAAAATATTTGTATTCTTTCATGTTATTTTCACTAATTATGTATGCACATAATATAAGTGCACATGACTTCATAGACCTATGTTGGTTGAAATTTCTATGCGAATGCTATTTTTCTATTTATTTTTGTAATGAGGGTGGTTGATGAGGTTAAGGTAGTAGAAAGTTGGAGATATGATGAAGTATGTAGTTGATTGAGGGTTGACTAGTGGATTTTTTTTTTGGATTTGATAGAAAAAGGGCAAGATATATATTTTTTGATTAGATAAATCAATGAATTTATTAGGGGAAAAGAGCATGGTTAACCAATTTTAAAATGAAGATTAAGTGGAGGGGGTTACCTATGCATTCTCCAATGATAATTGGGCACCTTTAAAGATTCCTAATTTTTGATGATACTTCCTTGTTTGTGATGTTAAATTAGTTGATAAGGGACATAACAGTAGTAGAAAAAAATATTTCCTCTAACAAATCCTTTGTAATATCCAATTAAAGAACAAAAATATAGATTTATCTAAAGTAGGCAAGTTCAAAGGACGCTACATGGATATTAGAAAATAGATGGGTGAGTTTTGAATGTGTATATAAAGTGTTTATTTTAAGAACATGGTTGATGTGTTTGAATATGTTGTTATGCCATTACCCCTATAGTGTGTGTGAACCCTAGTTTTATACCTACACAAATACAACAAACAAACACATTATTAGATCAATATGCAAGGTAAAACAAGGATTCCCCATGAAATCCATTTACGAAGCTTAAATAGAAAGAATAATGAAGAACAATGCAAGAAAAACTAAATCAAATATATTTAAGCAAAGTAAACCCTTGATCCCATGGGGAAATTAGTGCCAATTGCTAGGTTGAAACTGGCCCTTTCCCAACTCCTTTGTTGCAATGTTGATGATTTGTGGATGATTGAATCTCCTTGATGAGATTTTGGCATAACCTAGCTATGAAATCATGAAAATGATGAATACTTGAGGAGAAATGGGAAAAATTAGCTTTCAATGTGAAGAGAGTAACTTTGCATGAGATTGTGGATGTTGTATGAGAGGAAGAACCTTTCATTTATAGATTTCAATTTGGAAGAAAGAGAAAGATTTGAGCAATGTGGGACTAACTTTCAACCAATAGTCAAATGCCACTTGTCACAATGTGAATGGTTGATGGTTGTGCAAGTTTTGATCAAAGTGCCCATAAATGCATAAATTTGAATTTTGAAAATGTTGAAATGACAAGGTGGAGAGAGAGTCAAATGGAGTAATGACCACTTGGCTCAATGAAAAAGGACTTGTAAGATGAAATAAATGCCTTGTTGGAAGGACCAAGTCCCCTTGGATTCAAATTCAAATTTGAGGGAATATTCCCCTTTTATGCCATGTGAGGGAAAATAGAGATTTAATAAATGAATTAAATCTATTTTCATGTGCAATTTGAATTCTCTAGAGAATTTTCATGATTGAGATTAAATTAATCAAGATTTGATCAATTTAATGAGAGATTAGGTGATTTGACAATGTTGATTCAAATTTATGAGTTGATTTAAATCATAATTGAGAGGAAAGGATTAATTAAATAAATGTTTTTGATTTATTTAACTAAACGGGACAATGATAGATTAACTCAAATAAGGTTTAATTTATTTAGTTGAATAAGAGGACTTTAGAGTTTTAATTAAATAAAGTGAATTATTTAATTAAAAGGGATTTTAGGTTTAATTAAATTAAATTGATTAATTTAATCAACAAGGGAAAAATACCTAATTAAATAAATAATGATTTATCTAATTAAGAGATAGAAGGTGATGATAAGCTAAGAGTGTGATTCAGGAAGAAATGACATTAGTAATCAGGATCAAGTGCGTTAGATTAAATTGTACATTTTCCATGCCTACATTTTGCCCCTCTTTGAAGCAATGTACTTGTTGCATTGATTGAAAGAATAAACTATTGTGATCAAAGTTCAAAATTTTTAGCATTTTTCGAATGCCCCACTGTTGCCCTAGTCGAAGGATTATGCTAGTATATTTCCCCTTGAGAGATCGGACATTTTTTATTTATGTCTAGATGATCTCACGAAAAAAGAGGACAAGGTGCCTGATAGGTCCAAAAAAATACCCCAAAATGCCAAAAAACATGTTAGGATGCCAAAAAAGATGTGAAATGGTCCTCGGTTGCACAAAAACTAGATTGGGGGACCAAAACCCTAGTTGGATGGCCAAATTAGGTGAAAAAACCCTAATTCGTAGGCTTAAATAGACCTTGAGAGGTCACTTTCAATACATTTGCACACTTTGCCCTTTGATTTTTTTGCACTTTGAGCTCTGAGTTTTGATAGAGATGGCGCAACAATAACTTCCCAGGCACATGTCATAGAGAGTACGAGTGCACCAGTGACCAGTTAGCGTAGGACCCGTGGTATGTAACCCCATCCTAACTATTATTTTTTTTGATTTACATGCATTAAATAGGGTAAAAAACAACTTTAGGCTGAGCGACACTATATAGTGCCACTGCAAACGCTTGGTCGGTGTCACACAGTTCTAAAATGGGTCGCATATGCAAATAGCATCGCGTGGCACAATTAGGAGATTAGGGTTCCAATGATCAAACTTGGCCGCACGTGAAAATAACACTGCGCGACATAGTTAGGAATTTAGATTTGTCAAAGTCCACCGCACGACATAGTTTAGAACTTTTCAAACTATGCTACATTTGCAAATAGTGTCGTACTTGCTGTTTCAAATGTGAAAATTTAACGCAAGAGGTAGATTGTTTTACAAGACTTGACAAGGAATTTCCTTTGCGGAGGAGGAGCTTCATATACTTCATTCGAGCGAGCATAGATGGCCGATGCTTGGCATATTACAGGGTATGCATGTGTACCTCCAAGAGTAGCTTGTTATTCATAGCCTCTAGTATGTTGCGTATGTCCCTCTTATTTAGAAGCATTTGGGTATGATGACCGCTTTGGCTGAGCGGTGGCATAGTGAGACTTATTCCTTCCATCTTCCTACTGGTGAGGCTACCATCATTCTCAAAGATTTCTAGCGCATTCTCTGATTTCCCATTCATGGAGCTAGAGTGATCTATGATCCAGAGGAGGGCAGGGATGCCTTCTTTGATGTCATGGTTGTTGATGAGCTCATCTTTTCTGATGGATAGATTGACTTGGAGCGATACCAGGGTAGAGTGCCCACCTACAGGTTGATCATTGCAGCTATCATTTATGGTCTTGTGGCACCCAATCGATGGGGCTAATACTTCAGTCTAGGTTGGGGACTACCATAGAAGTGAATGTGTCTTTGTCATGAGTGCTTTGCTTGGGCACTAGTGATGTTGGCCTCCTTATACAGGGATTTACATGAGTTCACATACATGGACAGCTGGGCCCTTGGGGTCAGAGTTACTTTGTTACACATCTGGGTATGGGAGCGGATTCTGGTGCTCCATCTAGATGTCACACTAGTTGTTCTTAATATTGATGACCCTGTTGTCTGGTGATATGGCGGGGCACAGATCCATTTTACTCACAATGGCACAGGTCGTCTTGCTTATTGGCGATGAGTTCTTGATGAAATGAGGGAATTTGTTTGAAGACCTTGGATGGGCATAGGCCCATGGTATGATGATACAGAGCAGTTTTTCTTCACCCGGTAGGATAGATGGATGCAGGATTGGGAGCATACCATGATAGAGTGGTATCTCCCTAACAGGGTGGCTCGTCAGTTTGGCAAGATTCAAGATAGACCAAATGATCAGTACATGGTGATGTTCGCCTGTACTATGAGAGAGACAACATGGGGCCAACCCATCCTGATAGATGAGGCAGTGTCCTCATTCAAGCAGCTTGTGGCCAGGCCGTGGCCATATGATCAGGGGCAGAGAGATATGGGAGTGACCCAAGCGTATAGAGCTTGGTTTAGGCCTCCCTTAAGATTGATAGTTCCTCATCTAGTACCTCCATGGTGGAGAGCCAGAGGCAGATCAACTAGTAGGGGAAGAGGACATGGTGGTGGAGGCAAAAAGTATGGGGACAGAGACATAAGAGGAGGTGGACCACCTCCTCATCAGACACCTCCCAAAAATTAGGCACAACAGGGACCTCCACGGGTAGAGACACGTGTCGACCAACCTAGAGATAAGGACAAAGTTGTCCCACAATAGCAACCACCAGTACAGCCATACCACAAAGATGTACTGATCCAACAGTTGCAGGGTCAGATTCAGGTATTGACTACAGAGAGGGATTAGGCTCATCAGTAGATTTTGACAATTACTATTGAGAGGGACTAGGCTCGATTCGAGAGGGATTAGGAGATTGGTCGGTGGAGGCAGCTGGAGAGTATAGCTTCATCATCCTAGGGCCGATCAGTCTCCTTACGAGCATACAAAGAGGTAGTTAGAGAGGTTGAGTATTATCAGCAATATTATAGACATGCATTTCTAACAAAATGCTGGGTGCCAGACTTCTCTTAGCAGATAGGGATGAGGTTTCCAGAGGATCATGGTGAAAGGCAAGTGGGAGAGGGCAGCAGCAAGCATGGCTAGCCCTTGATCACAAACAATTTTCAAATTTTTATTCATGGGCTCCGATTATTGCCCCTATTGTATCATATATTTTGATGTACAATTTATCTGATTTTGTACCTTGATAGTATATATGTTTTTGATGATATATATGAGATGATTCACCATTATGATATGTATATGCATTTCTTCATTCCCTATGTTCTATGAGATGTTATGAGATGCTTCTATTTTTATGCTCATGTGATATGATGTATACTTCTATATATGATGGATATATTTCTTTTTGTATCTTTTCTATGTATTTTGATGGTTATGTGGTAAATGATATGCTAATGATGATGTATCGCTGCGCAAATGATAAATGAAATGCAACTGATAAATGATATGCAAATGCTTAATGATGATGATGGATGCTAATGATTTTTATTATGTCCTTAATGATTCATTTATGATGTAAAATGAATTTAATGCAATGATTTCTTAAGATGCTTAGAATAACAAATCTATATTATTCCTCAAAACTTAAGATGATGATAGTGTGGTATGATTTATATGATATGATATGCACTTATGCTGCTGATTTTATGGATGCATGATGGATGCATTGGTGATGTTTTGATTAACTTTCATGATACCATGTTAGTATGGAATAAAGATAGAAGAAAAATAAATTCATTAGAATGATGGTGATTTGCTTACTAGGAGTTAGGATTTTCAAAGGGCCAATCAGATAGGAGTATTCTTGTTCACACTTAGCATACAAAAATTCATTTAGGATGTAGTTTAGACATTCTAAACATCTTTGGCCAAAACATAGGAAAGCAACAAGATACCTAAAACATCCTTCCTACAAACCAAACAAAGTACGCATGACTAACTTATTTTACAAGTGTATCCCACAAGCACAAAAAATAAAAGAGACAATGATCATTGCCCCATTCCTTTCTCTCTAAACCTATTTTAGGAATCATTGAGAGGTCCTTGGAATGAGCACAAAATAAGATAAGTCAAAAAGACCAAATAAAGTAAACTAGCAAGCTAGTGTTCTTTATACTGCTAGCCAAGACTAAACTATTGTGAGATACCTGATGCTTATGTCCATTGTGGGAAGGATTCATCCTAGGACATGTTGTGATTAGGGTTTTGGTGAGATTGATTGGGTGATAAGCTATTGATACTCTGAGTTTTTTAACTTGCATACTTACTGATTTAGACTTAATACTGACGATTAGGGTGTTCACTTTTGAAGTTGCTAGACTTGCTTCCGACTGACTCACCGAAGGATGATGGTGATGATTGATTTTATTATGAGTGATGATAATCGCAGGTGAAAGCGAGATGAGATGAAAGCACCATTTTGGATTTTAAAGATATTTTGAGGCTGTTTTTGGTATTTTTGAAATATTTCAATGTTTCTGGATTTTTGAGATTTATGATGAAGGGACTAACTAAAAGACCTATCCTAGGCATCTCGGGAGCTGAGCCAAATATTAGCTTTTCCTATGTTATACATGCAGAGACCATGTAGTTTGATTGATGACATACTTGACTCAATGATGAGATAGATGGGCAAACAGATTGCCAGATTGTGACGGACACCTAAGGACTGACCTAGAATGTGAAATAGATGGGCAAACGGATTGCCATTGTGATGGGCACCTAAAAGACTGACCTAAAATGTCTCAGGGGATGATCAAAGATCAACCTTGCCTATGTTCAAGCTCAAAAATAATGTAGTTTGACAAGGTGAAAGACTAACAAGACTCTATGATGAATTTTTTGAAGACTTTTGAGATTTTTCCGATGTTTTTGGATTTTTGATTTTTTGAATGTGTTGGATTTTTGATTTTTTGAATGTTTTAGTTTTTTGATGTTTTGGGAAGATCATAAAAAATATACATGAATCTGATCCAATTCAAGTATAGGAACATGCCCCTAGCATCATGTGATAGACTACTTCGATAAAGGCAGGCCAAACTGACCTTGGGATATGCCAAGTAGTACTATGGTGAGCACAAGTTCAGGCTATGGTATGGATGTGAATGGATGGATGGAAGGAAGATTAATGAAATGTGATGGAATGCAATGAATGAGTGAGTCATGCAGATCTTGGTTGATAGAGAGCACTTTATTTATGATTGGCGCCTATTTTCTAGGTTTTCACCAAGGTACTTGTCCAAAGCGCCATCAAAGTGGTTTTCACTAGAGGACAATTTATTTTTTTACTGTTTTCAATCCTTTTTTTGATTTTTTTGGATTTTTATATTTTGGTATTTTTTAGTTGTCACAAAGATGCCTATTCGCTAGGTTTTTATATGGGTGATTATTTTTCAAGACATTTTCTTGATTTTTTTGTATTTTTCGGTTCTATACCTTGCAAGATTTTTAGGCATAAAACTTTTAGAGATGAGAGCTATTCATGGGCTCCTGCAGAGGTTCACCTTCTAGTGTTGATAGTTGATATGCCCCTGGTTTATAGCTTTCCATGATAATGAAAGGTCTCAACAAGTTGCACTCAAATTTGCCTTTGCTTTCTGGATTTGGCATATTCTTCTGGTTCTCTTTTAGCACAAGTTCACTAAATTAGAAGGTGTGTCACTTGATCTTCTTGTTGTAGCTATGATTCAAGTAGTTCTGATAGACTTGTAGATAGTTGAGTGCATCCATGAGCCATTCATCTAATAAATCCAGCTTATTCAGTCGTGAGACCTTGTATTCTTCATCTGTTATGAGGTTTTGCAATGATATTCTTAGTGATGGGAGCTCGATCTCAATAGCAGGGATGACCTTTGATCCATAGACCAAGGAGAATGGGTGGGCACCTATTGGCATGCAGATACTAGTGTGGTAGGCCCATAAAGCAGGATTTAGCTGTAGATGTCAGTCACGACCAGAGTCATTGACTATTTTCTTAAGGATTTTTAGAATAGTTATGTTGGTAGCTTCTGCTTGGCCATTGCCTTGGGGGTAGTATGGAGTGGAGAAGCGATGTTTGATTTTGAATTTGTCACATAAATAACGGACATCCTGATTCTAAAAAAGGTGTCCCATTATCAGAGATAATGGATTAGGTTACACCATATCAGCAAACGAGATAGTTCAGGATGAACTTGGAAATCTACTTTCCAGTTATGTAGGTCATTGGAATTGATTCGACCCACTTTGTGAAGTACTTCATGGTGGTGATGATGAATTTGTGACTATTGGATGAGGTGGGTGTGATTTTTCCTATGAGATCGAGCCCCCATTGTGAAAAGGGCCAAGGTGTAACAATAGGATGGAGCTCTTGAGCTGGTTCATGAATAAAGTCTCTATGTTGCTAGCACTGTAAACTCTTTTTGACAAATTCATGTGCCTCTTTTTTCCATTGTTGGCCAGTAGTACCCAGTCCTCAACAACTTCTTGGCCAATGTCATACCACTCAAGTGTGAACCGCAAGTGCCATTATGTACTTTATTTATAGCAGTCAGGGCCTCCTTAGGATTTAAGCAATGCAAAAGGGTTCCCTCAATGCTCCTATGATAGAGGGTTTCTCCTAGGAAGAAAAAACATAAGGACCTTTTGATAAATGCTCGTTTAAGGTTTGGGGTAATGTCAGCTGGGAGGACTCCTATTCTCAAGTAGGTGTAGATGTCGTGATACTAGAGATCACTGGGACCAACGAGTTCGCACACATATTCTGACTCTGGTACCTTGAATGTGGGTACGAGAAACTACTCTACCAAGAATTCTTGTTTTCAGACATTACGAGGGATATCTAGTAAGGATCCAATTTTTTCCATGGCGTCAGCTCCTCTGTTATTAGCTCTCGGTATCTACTCAAAGGTGATATCAATGAATGACTTTTTGAGGCTCTCTACTAAATTTTTGTATGGTGTCAGCTTGTCATCCTTAGTTTGGTACTCACCATTGAATTGGTTAATAATAAGTTGTGAGTCCCCATAAAATTTTAGTGCCATAACCTACCAATGTGCTACAATCTTGAGACCTATGGTTAAAGCCTCATACTCTGCAATGTTGTTAGTGTAGGGGAATGCCAATTTGTAGGATCTAGGTATAGAATCTCCTTGTGGGGTGATGAAGAAGACACCAAATCCTGATCCATGTTGTGTGTATGAGCCATCGAAGTAGAGTTTCCAGTGATCGGCTATGCTGACATTAAAGATGGATTCATCTGGAAACTCTGATATGAGTGGATTTTCTAAATAGATTGGAGCCTCTGCCAGTTGATCCGCAATGACTTGTCCTTTGATTGATTTTCGCTCCACATATTCAATGTCATATTCTGATAGTATGATGACCCACTTAGCCATCCTTCCTATGAGCATTGCCTTCGATAGTAGATACTTTAGGGGATCGATCTTGGCAATGAGTTTGATTTTGTGTTCTAGATAGGCTTTTTCAATGAACGAGTAGTTTAACTTGTGGCCGACCATTGTTCTATTGATGTAATAAATGCCCTCCTCTATCCCATTTTCATTGTGCTAAGATAAAAGAGCACCAAGGGTTACTACTATTGCCGAGATGTACAGGATTAATGGATTTCCTGGGATTGGTGGCATTAACATTAGTGGCGTAAGTAGATATTCTTTGATTTTACTAAATGCCTGATCACACTTGTCATCCCACTTGTATGCTACTCCGTTTTGGAGTAGATGAGAATACGGGATTTGTTTATTTGCCAGTTGTGCTATGAATCTTTGGACGGATTGGAGTCTACCTTATAGGTCTCTGAGTTGTTTTAGTTTCCTTGGCGCTTCCATGTCTAGGATTTATTTGACCTTGGCAGGATCCACTTCTATTCCTCTCATCAATACTATGTATCCCAAAATTTTACACGATTGTACCCCAAAGACACATTTCTTGGGGTTGAGTCTGACCTTGTACTTCTCCAATTTATCAAAAAATGGCACTTAGGGTTGCTATGTGATTTTGTCTCTTCTTTGATTTGGTCAGTATATCATCCACGTAATCTTCGACAGTTTTTTGTATCATGTCATGAAAGATTAGTGTCATGGCCCTTTGATATGTAGCCCTTGCATTTTTTAGCCCAAATGGCATCATGTTCCAGCAGTAGGTTCCCCATGGACATGTCAATGTTGTCTTATGCTAGTCCGACTTTGTGATCATTATTTGGTTATACCCCAAGAAGTCATCCATCAGTGATAGCATCTCATGCCCAACTGTCATGTCCACTATCATATCAATGTTAGGTAGTGGAAAATAATCCTTGGGACACACTTTGTTGAGGTCTCTAAAGTCAGTGCATATAGGGATGGCCCCATTTTTTTTTGAAACTAGCACAAGATTGGATACCCATTCTCGATAATGAATTGGGCGTATGAAGCTGACATCCAGAAGTTTTTGTAATTCTACCTTGACTAGAAAAGCTATCTAAGGGCGCATCTTTCTTAATTTCTATCTCACTAGCTTTGCCCCTAGGTAAATAGCTAGGTGATGAACCATGACTTCTGAATCGAGACCTGGCATGTCAGCATAGGTCCATGCGAAATTCACCTTTATTTCTCTTAGAAATGAAACCAATAGTTCTTGTTCTTCTATTAGAAGTGATTCAACATAAAAGGTGATATGTGGTGTTGCTTCCATTCCTAGATTGATAGGATTACACTGTTATGCCAAGACTGCTAATTTTTCTTGATGAAGTGCAGTAGGGGGAGATTGAATCCTTCATCCTCCAGTGCCTCAAAGATGTTTTCGTCGTTGGATGCATCCTTTATTTTTACTATTCTTTGGTTAGAGAGTGCCACAGTCTAGTTTTCACTGAATGACCTTGAGCTTATTCTCATTCTTTTTCTTTTGTGACTGAAGGATGCAATTGTCTCCCCATAATATGCGTGGGTGTCCAGTCTAATGTCAAACCCAACCTTGTGATCTCTGCATGGTACTGCATCCCTTAGTCTAATGAATTATGAAAGTGCCTCATCATTTTTGAATGTGTTTAGAACCGGTGGTCCTTGTTGGTCGTAATCGATGAGTTGTGGGTAAACTAGGTTTATCTTGTGAATTTTGTGTTTTGACTCAACAGGTGAGGCACTAATCATAACGAAGAATCCTCAAAAAGAATGGGAAGGCCAGTTGTGGTATCCTCATCACTACTGGTGCAGACATCAGTTATGTCAAAAGTGAAATTATCTAGGGGTAGACCTGTGGATATGGGTAGTTGAAGGGTGGCTATCGATAATTGAGCAGTCTTGATTGCTCTACTAGGAGTACTTCTGCCACTTACGATTATACTCGGAAGGGTACATTTGAGGCCAAGGCTTCTCATTCTTCTTTCTACAATGATAGGCTCCAGTTGTCCATCACTATTTCTTCCAAGGCTTTCATTCCAATTATAGCCCATACCAAGCATTATTGGCAATCCTCTATTGGCTTCATCCATGGGTAGTGTGGGTATGGGCCTTTCATCTTGGTACAACGTGCTTGAAATATCTTCGTCATCCACATTTTCCTGACTTAGATCACCCCAATGGTGAAATCTAGAAGGATTTTACCTATCAGTATGGACAAGTTTTTCTATTGATTGAGGTTGCCCATGTGACCTAGGAGATTGTGGTAACTCTCCTACAACAAATGCATTTTTCTTCATTCTATAATCTCCACACTTGTTATCCTGGATCGTGAGCTTGATATCAGATATGTCAAGGATGGAGGGTGTCTCTGTCGCAAAAGTGGAGGCAAGGTTAGATGGATCTAAATATGAAGTGGATGGGCCTTCATCATTTTTTGGTACTTGGGGAATTTTATAAAACTTGGCTTCCAAGTTTTTGCAATAGGAAAATGGTTCGGGATCACCATGTATTGTGACCTCCTCATTTTGGTATAAGAATTTGATGCATTGATGGAATGTTGAGGTGACTGCCTTCATTCCATGGATCCATGGGCATCTTAGGAGGATGTTGTATCGTAGGTCGAGATCAAGTACTTGACAAGTGGTTTCCATGGTTGCTAGCCTCACTTGGATTGGGATTTTGATAGTGCCTTGAGACACTATTTCTTGATCATCGTATTCTCTTATGGTGATTCCTTTGTTCTTGTCAATGGAGTCCTCGGAGAATCCCAAGTTCTTTATGAGTTTGAGAAAAAAAATGTTGAGGCTTGTGCCTCCATCTACCAGGACCCTTTTGACTTTCTTTTTGTGAACAAGCACTTGAAGGTGAAGTGCATGATTGTGAGATGGCTGGGTGGGGAAATCTTGGTCAGAGAAGGTGACTAGGTTTGGGGTAACGATGTTACCAACCATAGCCTGTAATTGTTCCATATCAAGGGTGGCGGAGATGGTGGATGCAGCTAATGCTTCATTAAATATTTTTCTATGGGCAACAAAAATTTTCAATAATTCCATGATGGAGATTTGGGCAGGGGTTCTCTTTAGCTGGTCGATGACGCTATAATCATAGGGAAAAAAAATTTCATTTGAAATGGGGGTCTTAGATGGTTGTCATGCCCCTGAAATAGTAACCTTTCCACCACGTGTGGTGACTCCATAATCAGCATTGGCTCCTTTGACACGAATGATAGTGACCATCTCATCTATGCATCCGATAATGTCTTTGTATACAAGGTTTGCACTAGCATACTTTTGTTTCCCTTTATTGTTCCCTTGGTTATTTCCTTGATTATGATTCCGCATTGGATTCATGTATATTTTAAGGTCCTGATTTATGGTTGGCTATTCAACGTTTATGATCTTGTCTTCAATGAGGTCGTGGATGATGTTCTTCAACCTCATGCAGTTTGTGATTGTGTGTCCCTTGATTTTGTGAAAATCACAGAGGAGATTTTTGTTGTACCATGGTGGTTTTGTCATGGGTTCCATGTATTGCTTAGAGTTGGTGATTTTGATAAAGTTTTCCTTAAACAACTTCTTCATTATCGATTCAATAGATTCTCCAAGGGCCGTGAACTTCCTCTTGGGAGGATACTTGTTTCAAGGAGGTGGTCCTCCTTGATTACCCATGTTATTGATTTGGTTGTTAGGAAGCGGTTGTTATTGTGCCACTATATTAGTTTGCACATTATTACGATTATGATTCAGTGGTTGATGGGTCTGGATGTTCTATTTAGGAGCATTCATGACCACCTTAGCGTCAACCACTCCGTCGTTTGTGATTTTTTTGTTCCTCGACCATGTTCGAGGTTTATCGTTATAATTGGTGGACAAATAGTTATCCTCTTGTGCATGAAATTTTGATGTGCCTCCTCACATAGTAAGGGCTCTTTTGATATTGAGCACGTTTGGGATCAATTGATCATACGTTGTGATGCATTGCAATTTTAGGTAGAACGCCAAGTTTTCGTCTAGATTGGATATTATTATGCAAACTTGTTCTTTTGGTATGGTCCACTTGCTCTGATTGGCCTTGGATTGTCATCTTTGTAAGAAGAATGCGAATAGACCTCCTTTTCTTTATTTAAGCATTGATAGTTCCTCCAGACTAACATTTGCACATATGTTAAATATGTAGTTTTTAAGGAATGCTTCCACAATCTCTTGGAATGTTTTGATGCATATGGGTAGGTGAGAAAACCATTCCATGGCAGGACCAACCAGAATTTGAGGGAAAAGTCACATTAGATATGTGCCATCATATCCAACCTCCATGCAATGCACCCGAAATTCCCTGACATGATTTTTTAGGGTTTCTCGTCGCATTATATTTATCAAATTTGGGGATCTCGAATCCCTTTTGGAATGGTACCATTGTATGATTTCTATCAAATGGATAGGGCCACAAGTTTCCAGGCATTCTGGTTATTTTTCCTGATTGAAGGTCCAACACTTGCTGTGAGAGCAATTTGATTTGTGCTGCAACATCGTTTTGCAGATCAAGAGGTGGGATCAATTTGTTTTGAGGTGTTTGATTGATAAGAGGAGTATTGTTGGGGGGTTTTTGCAAGCTCTATTATGTGTTTAAGTCCTACTAATATGCATGCATTTGTGCCAGCAATGCTTGTTGTTGATCTTGTTGCTATTGTTCCAACGAAGCTTATTGTTGGTCCTGTTGCTGCTATTCCCATAAGGCTTGTTGTTGGTCTAGTTGTTGTTGTGCCAACAAAACTTGTTGGTCTAGCTGTAGTTGTGCCAACAAAGCTTATTGTTGGTCTAGCTACTAGTGCACCAACAAAGCTTGTTGTTTAGCTTGCTACAGTGCTTAAAAATCTTGCAAAGCTTGTTGGTATGCTCTTCGATGAATTGCCCGCAATTGTGTGTGGTATTGTTCTTGCGCCTATTGAGCCTGGTGCTAGGATTGAGCTTGATCTTGTGCTTTTTAGGCTTCTTGTGTGGCTCGTGTGGCTTATTGGGCTTGTGCAACTTGTGCAGCTTGTTGGGCAGCTAGTTGTGCTTGCACTTGTTGAGCACCCTGCTATGTAGCTTGTTGGTTTTGTTGAAGTACCCTTTGATGGGTGGCCTTTTGTACTGCCTCAATCATGGTGATGAATGAATTCATCACTTTAGCTTTTGGTGGGATTGGTGGTGGATTGGGAATGGTGCTAACCATTGTGGCAGGCAGAGGGGTTGTGTTGGTAGTCGGGACTTGGGTTGTTGGTTGTGTGGTTGAGATGCATGGTCCTTGAGAAGGTATGCTTTGAGGGATTTGGGGACCAGTTGATGTATTGATCGTGGTGGATTGAATGGTTGCCACCTGTTGTTGTGATGCTACTGGAAAAATGAGAGGATTTGATGTGATGCTTAGATTTCCTTGATTTGAGAAAATAGCGGTGGGTAGGGGGGAAGACCCAACCCAACAGGTGATACAGATGTGAGCGGTAATGGAGGGAATGATAGTATGTTCCCTTGAAAAAGTGATGATGAGAATGGGTTAGTGACTTCCATTGTTCTGAACAAACCACCTTCTCCTTGTGATAGAGAAGTTTGTATGTTCAGTGGATAGATTGGTGTTGCATGGAATGATGACGAGTCCACGTGATTATGGAAAGTAAGTGGGACATACGAATGTGATGGATTCACTTAGACAGGGTTATCCGATGTGGTGCTAATATTTACCTCTTTGTTGTTTACAAGGCAATGCTTTTGTAATTCATGAAACATGGTGCTTCCCTTGTTAACAATTGGTGAGATTGGTGTGATTGTCGATATAGTTTGGGGAATTTCTTGAGTAATATTTGGAATTGACATTGGGGGTATGCTTGTAAGAGGCCTTTCTCTACTGGTACTTACATCAAGGTCAGAAGGGAGTTGGGCCCCTCCTTTCTCTAACACACATATATATAGAGAAGGATTAAGCTTTAGCATGGCATTGAAAATTATATGATTCTATGGATTTTGAATCATTTCAGTTATTTCCTTTTTCATCATTCCCAAGTCATTGTGAATGATGTTCTCTTCATAGCCTTCCTCTTGAGGATTTTGTGATGGTAGAGAAGAGTTGTTTGGGGGATTGCTTGATCCCGCAAGGTTTACTTCAGAGGTTGCTTGACTTAAGTCACTTGAAGTTGATGTTTCTTTGGGGATTTCCATGTTCCTCTTGTGTTGTGATCTTGTTTGGACAATAAAATAAAGATCGTTTGATCTTAATCTTAGGCACAAAAGAGAAGAACTAGGAAAATATAAGGATCAAAAGGTGATGATGGGGATGCAAGATAAATGAAATATGGATGATACGGTTAAGTGAAACTCTTGAAGAACCTTTTGGGGGGAGGATGCTAAAATTTTTAGGGCTTCAAATGATTTTGATTTTGATAGTTTGACTAGGTGTGTTAAGTCAAACAAGATGATGATGAACTTTTAAACCCTAGGAAGTTGTGTTATCCTAGAGAAAACTCATTTGAGGGGGATGATTTTGACTAAGTGTGTTAAGCCAAATCAAGGTGAAAATGAACTTGTGGACCTTAGGAAGTTGTGTTATCCTAGAGGTAAATTTCTTCAAGAAGATTGATAATTTGACTAAGTGTGTTAAGTCAAACAAGACATGATGCTAATTTTGCCTATGAGTTTAGCATGAATGATGTTTCAAAGTTCTCAAGATTTTGTTGGTAAGATGAGATTTGATTGATGGAGAGATGGATGAGAGTGATGATTTTGATCCTAGACTTGACCTAGACAAGACTCTTTTGTACAAACCTCGATATTGAAGAACATGCCATACTTCTTATGTGAGAAAAACAAACCTTTCAAAAAGCTTAGGATTTTTTTGATAATAGAATTCATACAAGCTTGGGTTGTTCTTTGAAGCCTTATTGTAGAAATTATACACCAATCTTTCTATAACTTGAAAAATAATTTCAAGACGCTCCTCACAAGATTTTAGACTAAGTTTCTTGAACCTTAGTTTTTGGATTTTGATTTTACAGAAAATCATTTGAGAAAACACATGTGAGGTCCAATTGTCCTTATCTTTGCTTAATGAGTTCCTTTTACCAAAATAACTTTCTTGATTATAATTCCAAACTAAATGTCTATGTCTCAATTCCTTTTCAGTCCACAAGGTCCGTTATGTGAAAATCAAGGTTTCAAGAGCACAATTTCCTAGGTTGACTTTAGTGAAAACAGATGATGATTAAACCCAATCACTTAGAAACCTCTAAGAACATAATCCCTAGGGTAAGCAAGAGTACTTAGATTTGTCAAATGATATTTTTTTCGTCCAAAAGGTTTGAAATTTGAAGCTCTTTGTGCTTTCAAATGTTTTGAGGACCAAGTAATGCATTTTTTGATTCCAAGCAAATGTACAACCCTAGGATGAAGAGAAAATATTTTGTTGGGTTCCCACTTGGATAAATACTACTCTGCATATTTAGTGTGAATGATTAGATGCTTGACCACATAGGCTCCCCCTTACAGTGCACTCACTTCTTGGGCCAGCCAAGCATCAATACCCACGAATCTCCCATGGCATACTTTTCATCTCTACAACAAAACCGCATGTATAACGTGGGGTGGCTTCAAAGGACATGACCTTTTGCACCAACAAAATAGATAAGGATTTGGCCTTTGCTAAACAAGGGTTTTAATTCGGACTTTCCATTCATGGGAGCTGACCCATGCAGTGAAAGACCATTGCTACCCTTCTCATCAAAGCCAACCGCATGATACTAGCTTTTGTTCCAGTACCCATTTTTATATCCTAGTTGGAAATACACTTGTCCTTAGTGTGTTACCGGTTGGGTCATTCCCTTGGGTGAGTACTTTTTCCCACAAGGCAGGCCCGCTAAGATAAACAAAAGTGAGCAAACATATTTATAGTTTGATCAACCCTTATTTAGAAACAAATGAAGAATACACACAATAAGCTTACTCACACTCGCAAGATGTTTTGTTCTATTTTAATCCCAAAATGAAATGTGGAGGTAATTGTTTTACTCAACTTAAGATCACCAAAAGAGATTTTGATTCTCAAGATCATTGTGAGGCATGAGAGAAGTGCATACAACCTTTTGATGATATTATTTTGAGTAAATAATTACAAAACATAACAACACTTGTTCATTTTAAACCCACAAAGCAAATCTGAATTCATTTTAAAGCACTAAATCAAATGTGAATTTTCCTTGTTCAATTATTAACCTTAAACCAAATCTAGTAGATTGTTTCTAAGGTTCTCTTTAAGCCTTTTGTTTGCAAACTTTGAAAGGAAATTTGTGTTGTTCTTTTTAGAGACCAAAAGAAAATTTATTCTTCCCTAATAGCATAAAAGATAACAAATTTCTTAAAAGAAGATTAAGAGTCCCCTAAAAGTGTTAAACAACACTATAATGTTTAAAAACACTTTGTATAGTATGAGATTGATGTCACCATGAAGCCTTCCATTTTTCTCCCCTCCTTGCTCTTACCTACAAAATAATCAAAACCAAAAAAAGTAGAGGCAACAAATAAGTCAAGAAATCAAAAATCTAGAAATAAAATAGCACATGTTAAAAAAATTCAAATTTAAATTTTCCACTATTAGCCAACGGCACAATCAGCAAATGCGGCACAGTTTGGAAACTCAAAGATGTCCCACCTCGACTGAGTGTGGCACTCCATAGAAAATAGAGAGCACAAATGCGGCACAATCTAAGCCTACGACGCTGTTTGGACTTAACAGATCCATGACGGATTTTGGAAATTTAAAATTCTTGCACAGGAAAGCAAATGCAACACAATTTGAGCTTTGAGCGGTGTGATATAGAGTCATTCCTTTGAAAGCGGTGCAATATAGTGTCATGGGACTGTTTGCGGTGTAGTTTCCTATAAGCAAGTAAAGTGTCAAAAAATCATGGAATTTTGGAAAAACATGATGAATTTCTCCAATCAAGCCCTCCTTCTACTGCCAAAATGTGATCCTTGGTTTTATACCTGCACAAATACAACAAAAAAAAACATTATTAAATCAATATGCAAGGTAAAACAAGGATTCCCCATAAAATCCATTTACAAAGCTTAAATAAAAAGAAAATGAAGAACAATGCAAGAAACTAAATCAAATTTATTTAAACAAAGAAAACTCTTGATCCCATGGGGGAATTGGTGCCAATTGGTATGTCGAAATCGGCCCTTTCCCAACTCCTTTGTTGCAATGTTGATGATTTGTGCATGATTGAATCTCCTTGATGAGATTTTGGCATAACCTAGCTATGAAATCATGAAAATGATGAATACTTGAGGATAAATGGGCAATATTAGCTCTCAATGTGAAGAGAGTAACTTTCCATGAGATTGTGGATGTTGAATGAGTGGAAGAACCTTTCATTTATAGATTTCAATTTGGAAGAAAGAGCAAGATTTGAGCAATGTGGGACTAACTTTCAACCAATAGTCAAATGCCACTTGTCACAATGTGAATGGTTGATGGTTGTGCAAGTTTTGATCAAAGTGCCCATAAATGCATAAATTTGAATTTTGAAAATGTTGAAATGACAAGGTGGAGAGAGAGGCAAATGGAGTAATGACCACTTGGCTCAATGCAAAAAGACTTGTAAGATGAAATAAATGCCTTGTTGGAAGGACCAAATCCTCTTGGATTCAAATTCAAATTTGAGGGAATATTCCCCTTTTATGCCATGTGAGGGAAAATAGAGATTTAATAAATGAATTAAATCTATTTTCATGTGCAAGTTGCATTCTCTAGAGGATTTTAGTGATTGAGATTAAATTAATCAAGATTTGATCAATTTAATGAGAGATTAGGTGATTTGACAATTTTCACTCAAATTTATGAGTTGATTTAAATCAGAATTGAGAGGAAAGGATTAATTAAATAAATGTTTCTAATTTATTTTACTAAAGGGGACAATGTTAGATTAAATCAAATAAGGCTTAATTTATTTAGTTTAATAAGAGGACTTTAGAGTTTTAATTAAATAAAGTGAATTATTTAATTAAAAGGGATTTTAGGGTTAATTAAATTAAATTGATTAATTTAATCAACGAGGGAAAAAGACCTAATTAAATAAATAATGATTTATCTTATTAAGAGATAGAAGGTGATGATAAGCTAAGAGTGTGATTCAGGAAGAAATGACGTTAGTAATCAGGATCAAGTGTGTTAGATTGAATTGTACATTTTCCATGTCTACAATGTGTATCAAGTTATGAGTAGTCGTCCTGTGGCTATCTTAACTGTTAATTAAGTCATAGGGTTATCTAAGTTGGAACAGGTGATATCCTAGGCATAAATAGGTGTATATAGGAGGTTGTGAGTTTTATTTCATCATCATGTTGAGTATTGTGTTCTTATTGAAGAATATTGGAGGTATCCCCCTCGAAGTGGATTAGGAGGTTTTCCCTCGAAGTGGCATACTACTATCAATTATTTTTAGCATATTTCATATTATATTCTTCTTTTGTAAGTTGGTTCATTACAAGTGGTATCAGAGCATGGTCTTGGCATCATTATGAGAAGACATTTTTTTCAATTTTAGAGGTCATTTTGTGAAGCCCATATCTCCTAGATTTTGGTGAACTTTTGTCTAATTTTTAAAGGGTTTTTGAAAGACATATTGAACAAGCTACAATGAGGATCTCATAGGATTTGGATGTAGAATTACAATTTCTACCCAAATTATTTGGAAGTCCATATCTCCTAAATTGTGCAGAATTGGTTCTTGATCTTTAGTGGGTTTTTGAAGATATAGTAGAGGAGAATAAAAATAATTTTTTAAATAATATGAAGCAAAAGTATGTTATTTATTGAGAAATTAGGGTTTTCAATTTTTTCTCAAGGTTGCAAATCACTTGATTTTGGGGATATTTTTCTATTGGAGTGCGACCCAGGCCTTGGTAAGTTACAAAAAAATAATTAGAGTATTTTGACTTTATTTGGGTGATTTATTGTAAAATTATCTTTTTATACCTTCTTTGCAACAAAAAATAGCCTAAAAAAGAAGAAAAATGAAAAAGAAACAAGAAGCAAAACAAGAAAAAGAGAAAGAGAAAGAGAGATAAATAAAAAGGGCATGAACAAGAACAAGACTAAGAGAAAGGGAAAGGGAAAGAGAAAGAGCAAGAACAAGAGCAAGAACAAGAGCAAGAAGAACATGAAGTAGTAGTAGAAGAAGCAGAAGTAAAAAGGAGAAAGAGAAATAACAAGAGAAAGACAAGAGTAGGAATAAGAAATAACATTAGAAAAATAAGTAGAAGTAAAAATAAAATGAAGAGGAAGAAAAAGAAAAAAGTTAGCATTGAGGACAATGCTTTTGTAAAGTGGAGGACAATGGTATGCCCTTACCCTTATAGTGTGTATTGAATTATGAGTAGGTGGCTTGCGGTTACCTTAACTCTTTGAATTAAGTCATATTATCATTATTATATTGTTATTTAGTTATTTAGGTTGGCCTATGGCTTATATAGGGTTATCTAAGTCGGCTTGGGTGACATCTTATGCATAAATAGGTATATATAGGAGGAAATGTGAGTCTTATTTCATCATCATGTTGAGTATTGTGTTCTTATTAAAGAATATTGGAGGTATCCCCCTTGAAGTGGCATATTATTATCAATTATTTTCAGCATATTTCATATTATATTCTTCTTGTGCAAGTTATTCCATTACATATTTTGGTTATGCTTGAAGTTATTGATGAAGTATATTTATTTGGTTTTTTATGTATTCTAATGTTCTTTTACTTGTCTTTTGGAAGAACAAAATTGACAAGTATAATTCTTAAATCAAAATATATCTTTTCTTTCAATTTTTTCAATTGAAATAATCAATCAATTAATCAACCTTACTAGAAATTTAACTAAAACTAACTATTTTTCAGTAAATCAAATGAAATTCAACTAATAAATTAATTGAAAATAACTGTATCTATAACTAATTTAATGCTATTGATCTATTAAATGCAAGATACATGAAATATTTTTAGAAAGTAAAAGATATTTTTGAAGAAAAAATATTTAATACTCTACAAGACAAACTATTTTCAAGGAAGCACTTTTTTCTTTAAAATATAGTTGAAGGTGTAGAAATAAAAAAATAAATCCTAGAATAATTAACATTTCTCATGCCAAGAAATAAAAGGCGGGAATTTCTAAAAAGTAGATTGCATATATTTTTTCTTAAGATCATATCTAGATGTTTCTTTTACCTAACTTCAATTAGTAAAATTCACATAATCCTCTTAAAAGGAATTATTTTGGAAATTCACATAATCCTTTTAAAAGAGATTATTTTGGAATGTCCCAAAAGAATTATTCTATTGTCTTGGGAAAAGGTAAGCCTTTCTAGTGTGATTTATTTTGATAATTTAAGTTTTGAAATATTTATTCCCTTAAAAACAATAAAAAATGATTATAAGCTACCCTAAGTGAAATAATGTATGCTAGAATAAAGAGTATAGATTTTGGATCATGTATAGATCCAACCAAAACCTTTGGATCCTTTTTTATTTTATGATGATGTAATGATTTAGGTATAGTAGCAAGATATCATACAAAATAAAAAATATTCAGAAGAAAATTGACATTTGTTTTCTTATAGAAATAGTAATTGTAAACTAGAAATTTTACCTTCAAGGCATAGAGTTAATAGGAAATGAAGCACACAACGACTATATTCAATCCTAATTTTTCAATAAGATCCAATCTATTCAATATAAAACATGTGATAATAAGTAAAATCAGATTTTGATCAATTGGCACCTTCACCTTCACCATGTTGTCATAAATGACTCACATTGTTCCTTCTTTGTAAGCTTTATTCTCAATTATGGGTATGCTACTCTTTCATTATGAGCTTCAAGTATATTTGAGGATTGCAATGATGCAAACATCAAAGTTTAAGATTTTTTGGTTAGTCATCAATGTGCAATGAAGACTTGCTTGTACAAAAAAATTTGTTTTAGAGGAATGATATGGATTAAAAGATGAAAGATTCGGATCGTCCTTCGGCTATTCCTTCTATGGATCTAGTGTTGCCTCGTACTACTATTGTTGTGCTGACAGAGCCTTCCTATCCCTTGATGAACACTTTTGTTGATCATCTAAATGCTCTTGATTCCTCTTCTACGTTGTTGGCTTTGTTTCATGGTGACTCTTTGTCCTTGATGCTTGTTGAGGAGTCGCTCATCTCACCATGCTCAGTGGACTTCATTTTCGAGCCTTCCTGGTTTGTTGTGCAAATAAAAAAGAAGGGGCTCCCAAATCGTGGCCTCAGATTTTGAGAGTTAGGTCTTCCCCCTTTGATTTTGGGGTTGTCTAGTCCTCTTCCTTTGTTCAACATGCGGTCTGTCAGCTGTTCATGTCCTATTTTGAACTAGTTTTTTTTGGCCCCGTGGGCTTTCAATGTAAAGGGTACAATGCCTTGTAAATGTTTCTTACTTTATCAAAATTTTTGAGGTCCGTTGAGAGGAAATAGATTGGAGAGTTAACTTGCCTAATCAATTCAATCAAGGGAATTTATTGGATAATTGGTAGAAATTGATTGATCAATCATTGGGATTGATTAATTAATTAGTGCGATTGAACAATCAATGGAGTTGATTGAGTAGTCAACAAATTTAATTGAATAATCAATGGTTTTGATTGATCGGTCAACATAATTGACTGAATAGTCAATGGATTTGATTGATCAGTCAATGTGTGAGAGGATGATTAATTAATTAATCTTTGGAGGAATGTGCAAATAAAGATTTAATTAATAAACTTTATGTATTAATAAATCATGTTGAATGAATATTGGAGAATTAAATAATTAATTTCACTATTTAATCTAGGAGTGGGAAAGTGGTTCAAGATTGAATAATTTATAACAATTATTTAATATAAGAAGGGTGTTTGATGCTAATTAAATAATTACATGATAGCTATTTAATTTAAATAGAAGAAATAAGTCGTAAGTTAGTGACATAATTAAATAAATAAGGTTTATTTAACTAATGGCTATGGAAAAGAGCACCTCTCAACCCCTTATGGGGTTGTAAGTGTGCATATCATGAAGTATTTCACCCTGGAAGGGCACTACACCACTATCCATAGGTACCACTTTTCCTTTCTTTATCATATTTGTAGGAATGAGAAAATTTTAATATACTTTTTTTAAATTTTTGTCTCTCAAACAATGTAAAGCTAAGGGTGCCTCACCCCATCTCCACTAGGGTTTGATCTAGTTTCTTTATAACTATGCTTCTGCAATTACCCCCTACTAGGACTTCCTGGTGGTATCCCTACTGGTAATATTGCCCCTCTTTCTAAAGTGTACCCCCTCCCCTATCCCTCTCAGGCTATTTATTTTGGTGAGGGTACTTCCTTTGTGAGACCTCACACTGAAAAACCCCCTATTGTTCCTCTCAGTTTAAAAAAATCCTCTATTAAAGGCCTTCTTACCAAAAGAAACCTTGTTACTCAAAATTTGAAAGGTGAAGAGACTAGTTTTAACCCCCTAGGTAACCCCTCTAGCACTAAAAGGAAAGTCTTTGATATTCTTGAGCCAAAACTACCAAAAAATTCACTATTGAGATCAGAGACAAGGAGGAGCATGGTAAATTGGATGATTCTAGAAATGGGAAGGGTGAGAGAAGGTCATCTAGGCCCGTGGACCACTCTACCAAATGAAATAAATTTTACTTCAAAGAGCCTGGGGATGACCTTCAAGATGAATATTTGCCTCCCATTAATCTAAGTAAAAAGCAGTTGTAATTGGTTTTTCCAGTAGTGAACAAGATAAAGAAACTATTGATAATGACCAACTAGTGGTTGAGGACTCATAGGATGAGAAAGAAGAAGGGCTTCAAAATATTGAAAGTGAAGTCAAGGAAGTGGTAATGGAAGTCATGAAGGGGATGGATGATCAACCTATGGAGGAAATGATTGGGGAGATGCAAGATAATGACAAACCCCTTGATCTCTATGCTTCACAAGTCAGATAATTACAACTATTGAACCTTGGGAATAATGCAAAAGGATTTTGCATGGTGAGTGGAGCGACTAAGGCTAGGATAGGTCATTAGAAGATGAAAGCCTCTTAGGCTATGGAGGAGCAACTGGAAGAAGGAACGATAGTATCTATGGAACAATACAATGAGGTGATGGAACAACTCGAGCATGAATGAAACATTATCTACAATCTGAAGGTGTAACTTGGTTTGTTGGTTTCTATGTTTTGTTTTTTTGTCTATGCTCAACTGGGCTTGTGTTCAATTCAAACAATTAGACTTGGTTATGTCTTTAGGGATACTATTTTTTGCTGGTTTGTAGTTTCTTTTGTTTTGGGTTAGGTGTTGGTCCTGCTATGGGTTGTTGTTTGGTTATGCCCCTAATATTTTTCTATGTTTGTTTTGGTGGCCTTTAGGCCTTATTCTACTTTCTAGTTGGGTTCAAGGGCCCTTCCCCTACTTTTGTTACCAAAAACTAATCAAGAAGAATAATATTTAATTAGTCAAAGAGAATAAAGATAATTAGGACTTTATTAAATAAATAAGATTTATTTAATTAGTTAGAAATGATGAATTTGAATGAATTAATTAAATAATATAAAATTACTTAATTAATAGTAGAATATGAAAAATTGATAATAATTAAATAATAAAGTATTATTTAATCATTAGGGAAAAGGAGTGAAAATTAGTAAAAAGGGTGTTGCTCGCAGGTCAAGACAATTTAGGGTGTTTACATTTTCCCCCTCTTTGATGTAATGTATTTTTATAGTGTTATATCAATGAAAATTCAAAGATTTGTGCTTTGGAGTTGCCCCAATATGCCCCAATGATGATGGGATGGGTTGTGACGGCAAGATAGGTTGATGCCCCCTCAATTTTTTTTTCAATTTTGAAAAAAATTCAAAAAATTGTTTTGATAAATTAATTTTATAGCAAGAGGGTAATGATTATCTCACATGATGATAGGAAATTTCCTTAATTGTAACACATTTAGAAGCATGCATCTTCCTACTATTGTAGGAAGCTCAAATAAAATACTAAAAATAAACTATTTTTAGATATAAAACAACTCTCGCTCAACCTTCTCAAGGCTTCTTCAAATAATAAAAAGTTTGTTACAACTATTCAATCTTCTCCATATGGTGTGAAATGATACTAAGATGGAATGTAAGACCCTAAAATCTCCCTTCCATGTGTTTTATAGCTTGAAGTTACCCTTTTAATCTCTAGAATTTGAGATCTTATATCTAATCAAAGATTGAAATTCATCATTTTTTTCCTTTAAGGTATCCCAATACTCTTATATATTTATAATTTTCAAATAATATTTTACATATACCATTTTTTTTTTCAATCTTATCAAACTCATCGATCTTGATACACTTAGATTTGAAAGAAAAAAATTTCATTTGGAAAAAGTGGAGGGACCCACTTATATATGATTTCTAATCTAACCTTTTTTTTTATGTTATTTATCCTCAAAGAAGATTTATTTATATTATCTAAGGATTTTAATAGATTTTTCTTAGCTTAAAATTGTTATGAATATTGGGGTGAAAAATCCACCTATAATTTTCTAGTCTTTTTTTTTTACTGCCCAAATTCTACATGAGATAATCTCTTTTCTTCCTTGGTATATTGTAACTTAGTGATTAAATAGTTCCCTTAATCTTTCTTCTAACTCATTGTTTCATTTAATAAGGGCTAGTAACTTGAAAGTTAGTGCTAGAACTAAGAGTTTTACATAAGGGTGTTCATGTGAAAATAGGTATTATTAAATTAGTTAGCTTTTAACCTACTTAGTAGAGTCTTATTCACACTACACTTAAGCTCACTTAGAGGCTATCTAGAATTTTATCTTTCCTCATGTAGACTTGCCAAATGTCTCAACACTTGTCCATAGATTCCTACACTTGTTTCATACTTGGAAGGGTCATCAGAGTTTGACCTCTACCTTCTCACCTCTTCTTGCTTACTTTTATATGAAAGGCTCATTTATACATTTAAACACCTCACATGCTTATGATATTTTCTATTTTCACATATATTCATTTATGGATTATTTTGAGTTTACAAGAAAATATTGGCTACTCCAACATGGTATCAAAGCAAGCTTACAAATAAAATCCCTTTCAATTTTGAATTTGTGAGGGTAATGAGAATCAAGTCTCAAATGGTACATGTTGGAATAAAATTGACTTCATGGTTCTACTCAGAAGAACTGAGGGACAAAGTTTGATATATAACACTTGGGTATTAGAGATTTTTTTTGAGTTTTTGGCCAAACCATGGAGGGTCGTATAGAAATGAATACAATTTGTATGGATCTGTATGGCCATACTAACCAACATACTTCCTTGCATCAACTTACCAATCTAAATCAGTTTTTTGATCTACGTGGTGCCTCAACTTTTGTGCAATATATTTTAATCATTAAGAATTACTTCTTTTGTTGTTGGTACTATTGTAGGTGTTAGGGAATATTGTATTAGCACACAGAGAAAATTTCATCAGATGACATCATAATGATGTACAATTAGTTTCTTCCCAATATTTCCCCTTCACTTTTGGCTTGTTTTTATTTTTGGTTCAACTTTAGGAGCCTCATTCTTGGGCATACGTATGTCTTTTTGAGCGATTTTTTTCATTTTGTATATTTTTCATCTTTTATCTAGTGGTATGATTTTTTCCATAGTGTGATGTATAGATGTTTTTAAAAATTCAGATTTTCAGAAGACACCCTACATAGTTCCCATTTTTGGAACTTCAGTGGACTCATCTGGGCTCATTTATACTCCTTTTTGGGTCCTATTTTTTTGAACCTGCATGATTTATTTTTTGATCAATAAAGGCAACAAAACCCTACAAATATTATTATTAATATTCAACAAAGTAGTACATCTTGAACCTGCATGTCTTTTTGAACTCTACACAGTGGTGATGTTAATTTTTTATGAATATATTTTAGAATTTTTAATTATGAGTATGTCTCTTTTGACTCAGGTTTTGTACATGAAAACCACTTTGTGGAATCTATAATGCACTAAAATAAAGTTTCATATCATTGTATAATTTTAGGGGTGTCATGGTTTACTATCGAGGGTTTTTATTTTCTATTTTTGATGCTGGAGCATCTGGGTCCACAAGCAATCCTACATCACCCAAAAATATTTTAGTTGAATTTTCAATTTTGGTGTGTGTTTTGGTTTGCGATGTTGTTTTGCAAGAATGAATCTCATTTAACTTTATTTCCCCTCCAACTCTTCAAAATTAAAGTCATTTGGGTAAAATTCTAATTTGATTTAAATTTGGAGAAAAGATTCATAGAATTTAATTATGAAAATTGAGGATTTTCACAAAACCCCATGCCTCGACATTAGGAGACAATTTTTGGCACTTGTAACTCATTCAATTTAAAAAGCTTCAATTATTTGGAAGTGGGAAAACTAGGTGCTAGGTAAAGAAATTATGGGATTGAATTGATGCTAAGGAAATTTAGAAAAAATAATTAATTATGCAGGTAAAAAGTGATGGAAGAAATGATGGTGATGCCCAAGAGGAAGGGGGAATATGAATGCAATAGGGTGATCCCACAAAGCTAGTTTATAATTTTTAAGAGATTCCGCTAATGATTTAATCCTTAAAAAGTTCCATTTTAAGGATTCCAATTGAAGAGGGTTTGATCAAACCACCTTAGATCAAACACCCTTTGATAGAACCCCGCTAGTTTTAAACCATACCTACAACGAAGTCTCCTTTACACCTATCAAAATGTTGATAAAAAAATATTTTTGATATACATTTTGGGGCATCAAATGAATTCATTTAAAATTTATTTGAAATGATCATTGTAGTCCTCGGAATGAGCTATCCAACGAATATAATTTTAATATGTTTTGGTTTTATTATGTATTGTTTTTTTAGTTTTATTAAACATAGGTTTTTCACTGAAACTCAACCTCTCTACTATGCACAGGTGGAAAATAGCAGATTACCAAAATAAAATTTTGAAAAATATGTTTAGGCTGGATATTTATGTCCTTGATCCATTTTATTTTTTTTTAATTTCATTACATACAAAAAAAGTTATGTTGTATATATTCTGCCCTATATTTGAATTTGAATTTGTTTGTCTTCAAAACTGGATTAAGGAAAAAATATTTAATAAAACACTATGAAACTAAATAAAAGTGCTAGATATCATAGTTAAAAATCTAAATTAAAAAAAAAAAGAATTTTATCCTTCATACAAAAAAAGTTATGTTGTAAACAGTGAGCATCACTCCTTAAAAATGTTGTTTTTAAAGAAAAGCTAGTTTTTGAAGGAGATGGAAAAAGAAGTGCAATCTGATTCCAGATTTTTTGAAAAAAATATATTTAGAATCTATGTACAAAATACCAAAAATCACTAGTTTGCATCATCTTCAAATTCATCATGGTTTAGCCGCTATAAGGTCCCAAAAGTGAAGATTTAGTTAAAAAAATCAGTTCAGTGTCTAGTTTACCTAAAAATTGTAAACTAGTATTGTGGGATCATGCAACAAAGAAACTAAAAAATGCAACACCCCTATTGGAAAAGTAAGAAAAAGTGATAAAAATGAAAAAATGGAAAAGTTTTAAAAGGAGGAACCTAGAAACTCAAGGGGGCACCCAAGAATGAAAATGAAGATCTTGAAGGTAACATTGTTGCTAAGGTAGTTGATTGTAAGTATCATGAAATAGTCTCTTAGTGTGGAAGGCAGGATAATCATGCTTGTAGTTGATTTTTGAAGTTAATGGTTTAGTTTTTGTAGTAGCTATTGTAAACTCTTGAAAAAATTTAATTAATAAATCAACAGTTTATTCCTTTGATTTATTGTCAAATCATGTGCTTGTAGCATGGGAAGGAGAATTCAAGCACCTAGCTATAGAAAATTGGGGAAAAAGATGAAAGTTTAAATTTGTTTTTAGGGATCAAAAAATCAGTGTTTAAAAATATTTTTTTGGGGATTTTAGCTTGACTTTTAGCATGGTTGTATTGGTAGATAAATTTGTATCCACCTGTATTCCTATAGATGAAGGTGGGAACTTTTAATGTACATGTTTTTAGAGAAAATGGGAGATGTTTCCGTATTCAAAATTAATTTCAAAAAGTGGTATGTCAACAATTTTTTGTGCACTTATGTGTATGATGATTGGAATTTCAAAAAAATTTGCGCCTTCTTTATTTCCCTCTAAGAATTAACTTTTAGTTGGATAGAAAAGAAATTGATGTAGTGGCTACAAATATCAACACCTCAATTAAAGGTCTTGTTCTTGGTCTTACATCAAATGGTATCAAAGCTAGAAGATCTTGAGAGTGCAAAGTATTCAGTAGGACCTACAAGTGAAGCGTAAAGCAATGAAGCCACAAGAGTGAGTTGATTCAATGATAATCATGTGGGCTATACTCCAACAAAGATAAAGCTGGGAAAAAGGTGTACATAATTCTTCCAATGAGAAAAAGTGGGTAGAAAAGGTCTTAGAGGAACATCTTCCAGAGTCTTTGTTAGGTAGAAGATAGTTGTGTGAGTGAGGTTTGTTGCAAGGAATACTTGTAACTATAGAGGTGCTTGTGAGTCTCTAAAGATGTATTTCAAGAAGAGGACAAGATGGATCATGAGAAGGCCTGTGAGGATTTTACCCATGGAAGAGTGGAAAGAAAAGAGGTTCACAAAATGACTTATTAGAGAATGAAAGAAGATTAAGGCTAGATTCTTGGACATGATAGAGATGAAGCAAAGAAGAGAAAATGAAGAGGCTAAAACAATGCATGAACAAAGATTATGTGAAAGGGTTTGATGGCTACTAAAAGTTTTAAAGTTGAAAAGCTTGAAGAGAAGGTGGAATGCTATCTAGATAAATGAGAAGATGTAGAATTTTGTGAAGATGAGATCCTCATGTAAGAGGGTGAAGAAGAAAAAGAGATTGTAGCAACATGCCTTGTTGAAGGCATGAATGAGGAAATGAAAAAATAAATTATAGAAAAGTTTGATTAGCAAAGTGAAGCTACAAATAAAGGAAACACTTGAGCTGTAGTGGAGATGGAAGAGGTTAGTAAGATAATGCATAGTATTTTTTTATTTTATCATGAAGATGCGAGTGGATTCCATCTATATGAGAGATTGTAATAATTGGTTTTGTTGAAGACATGAAAGGAGAAAGAAAAATAGGAGTTGAAATGATTAAAAGGGAAGAAGGTATGAGCAATGAATTAGATACAATTGTGGAGATTGAGATGGAAATAATAAATCTCGAGGATGTTGCAATAGATGAAGAGGATAAAGATTTTTTGCTACAGATTTTGTTGGTCGAGGAAGAGTGGTTTAATAAGATTGCCGATGGAGGAAAGAAGATGAAATTTGCGGTGAAGGAAAAAGAAGGATGAGGTATATTTTGATTTTGAATATAAAAACAATGATTATTTACCTTCTATAGAAGATATTATCATTGTAGAAGATGAATTTGTAGTTTTAGATTGGTATATAGATGTTACATGTTTGTGTATAGAGGTTGTAGAGGATAGTTTAGGTGGAACTTGGTTGAGGTGGTCATTTTGTGGTGGGTTGGAGCCCATGAAGATGGAAAGGAAGGAAAAAGTGATTTGGTGGAGAAGGATAATTCATGTTGGACATGAGTCCAGAATAGAAGAGAAGAATATAGTGCAGATTCATTAAAAGAGTGTTAGTGTAGACACATAAAATATACAAGTTGATCCTACACACCTGATCCTGATCTTACTAACATCGTTTCTTCCTAAATCATCCTCTTTACTAATCAATTTAATTGAATAATATTTATTTGATTAAATTCGTCATATTTCCTCTCTTAATAAAATAAATCAATTAGTGATGTTAAATTTAGACCAAATAAAGGTTAATTTATTTGATTTAAAGAGATGGAATTAGAGATTTAATTAAATAAAGTAAATTATTTAATTAAAGGAAAGACTATAGGATTAACTAAACAAAATGGTTTATTTAATTAATTGGGGAGAATGAGTTAACCAGATAAAATTGATCTATTTAATTAAGAGAGGAAATATGATGAATTTAATCAAATAAATATTATTCAATTAAATTAATTAGTAAAGGGGGTGATTTAGGAAGAAACGATGTAAGTAAGATCAAGATCAAGTGTGTAGGATCAACTTGTATATTTTTCATGTCTACAGTTAGCTCATTCTGATAAAGTGCTGAAAAAAGAGGAAAAATAAAAAACTCTTAGTGCACATATTTCAATGATGGGATTTTATATAGATTGTTCATAATCTGGAAGGATTGTTTTTGGAAGTACTCATGTCTCTTAGGAGGCTCACTCTTTTGTGTCTCCTCAATATCTAAATACCCAACCAAATGAAATAAATAAATTCCTACTTCAAGATATTTTATCTTGTACAGTGATAAAGTTGCTACTATTTTTACTAGAGGTGGGTTTTTGGGTGGTAAATATCTTAATACCTACACATAATATTCACTCTCTAACATGATCCTTTATTGTGTTATTCCTTGTGAAATATGAGGCTTATTTATGTGGATGTCAAAATCTGCATGGGAGACTTAAACCATTTCATGTTGTTAGCACAAGTCAATTTAAATAAAAAAAAATCAACATTTCTATGAAATATAGAATCATGTTAAACAATGCAACACTAAAAACAATGCAAAAACATGAATCATTCCCTTATCTCATAGTGGATTGGTGCCACTTTGTTGTGTAGGAAGCAGCCCTTTCCCAATCCGTGATAATCAAGATTTCCAAGATGATAGTGATAATGCAAATGGATGTGATTGTGCATCAATTTTGTGTGTTGTTAGTTGTTGTTGTAATGCCTTTCTTTTATAGATTCAAGGTTAGGAGATTGAGTGATTTTGGGTGAATGTGGGATCATTCATAAGCCAATGACAAGATGCCACTTGTCAAATGTGAGAGGTTGAGGTTTGTGCAAGTTTTGGCCAATGTGCCAATTTGAAATTTGAATTTGGATGAAATGACATGTTTAGGGGGGATGAAAGGTGAATTAAATGTCAAGTTTGACTTGTGCAATTGACATGTAAGAGTGTGTGTAAGAGCATTTACTGCTTTTTTTGAAGGGACAAGTCCTTTGAGAGGGAAATTGAAAATTGGAGGAATATTCCTCTTGATGCCCTCTTGAAAGAAATTAGATGCAATAATAAATCAATTAAATGATTTATTGGTGCAAGTGAAAGAATCTAGAGGATTCAGGTGATTAGGATGAAATTAATCAGGATTTGATTAATCTAATAGGAGATTAGGTGATTTTGACTTTGGACTTATATTTTAGGATTAAAATAAATCAAAATGAGAAGAAAATGATTTTTAGATTTAATTAAATAAAGATTTGTTTTATTTAATCAAAGATGATGATGTTAATTTGGATGGATGACTTTAGGAGATTAATTAAATAAAGCTGGTTTATTTAATTGATGGGTGAATGTGATAATATGAGGAATGCATGATGTTAGTTTTGCACGTCTACAATTTGGTATCTTAGAATATTTATATACATCCTTCATGATTTATTCCATTTTTCCCAATGATATTTGCTATGAGGAAGGGTACCCAAATAATTTCATCAACTACTTTCTTTCTTTAGGTAGACCATGCTTTCAAAATGCCTTTTTTATAACCTTAACCTCAAATTTATCATTGTAGCTTTTGATTAGGTTACCCTTCTCTTTAAATTGATGTTAAAAAATTAATCTCATATTAACCTTTAAAATTGATTAATGAATCCCTTTTAGGTCATATGGTCACCACTTAGGATGAAGCATTCTCATTTCATATCCATTTTTAGTAGGTCAAAGGTAAAATATCAAAATAAGAAATCCACACCTCTTATGCTCCTTCAAATTATTTTTTTAAGATAAATGGACCTACCTTAACATTTCCTGGATAAAAATATTTGGAGGCATTGTATGTGGGAGATCATATGGTGTCTTATTGGCTTTAATTATTATTTAAATATGGAAAATTAAGGATACACGAAAAAATTATCACAATTATGTTTTATCTCTCCTTTAGGATTCATCTAGTAGAGTTTGATTGGTCCTTATACATCATCATTCAACCTATTCCTATTGCTCCATACTAATTTGATAAAGTGATTAGAAAATATAAGAAATAAGGCATGCTTTCTATGCCTATCCATATGAGGGGTCCATAAAAATTTATGATTAACTTGAGCTCTAGGGAAGTCAATGTATATTCAATTTCTAATTTCTTAGGTCAATACTCTAAAATAATATGCAATGAGATATGACACAAAACTAAACACTTCTTCAATATCTTTTAGTATAATTCTTCTTAAATTCAACTAGTTTAGTGTGAATTTAATGAGGCAATAACTCTCCATGATCAAACAGTGTGTTTCAGTGTGATTCTTTTTATTGACCATGATAAAATCCACTTATGCAAGGTATACAGTTGTTTGCAAAATCCTTCCCCATGACTTGATAATATCCCTGATATGTCTCTTGAAAATAAGACATCAGTTTTCTCAACCTCATTGTTTCATGTTTTTCATTAGAAGTAATTTCCTTTGACTTAAGTTCACTCTTGATCTTGCAATGTAACAACTTGAATACTCTATTGATGGTGTTATCTATTCCTAAAACTGATAGCCATTGCAAATCTACTTTTATTCTTTCTTTAAAAATTAATTAAAAAAATATTTAAATTATAATCCAACTAAATTTTAATTTATTTATCAAGCTACATATTTTATAATATGATTGTTCACATCATACAAACAATATATTCATTAATCTCAAATTTAAATAGACTCAATATTTTCCACCTAAATTTAAACCCCTATCTCTATAACAAAGGGTCACGTTAAAAAACAATTAATAACTATATAAATTCCTAAAACCGAGACCAATTGAAATTAAATATTTGTTAAGCCTTCCATAAAGAGTTTAAGTAACTATATTAAAAAAAAGATAAACGTGTGGTCCAAAATGGATGGTTCAAAATTTTAAATAATAATAAAAAAGAATAGATTATTATAACCGAATTGATTTAGAAAAAGCTTCCCTCCTAAAGAGTACAACTCTATAAATAGAAAAACGTTAGCTTTCATTACCTATATATGAAGGTACTGAGGCTTGAGAGTTATTAAAAAACGTTTGTGCATTACTGAGAGTTGTATGGAGCCGGCTAACTGCTAGATAAGTACAAAATTCACTTATGTACATACAAAAACACATGAAAACATGCATAAAAATGCATAAGAACATACATGAAAGCATACATGACAATATGACCAAGGACCTACCAGAATACTAGCGATAATAACGGACAAGTAACAACCGTAAACGATTTATTTTGCATTTCGTTGGGTAAACGAAGCGGGAGCTTTTTAAAATGGACTGCAAATTGTGAAGGCTATACGTACTATCTGATTTCTCCATCCCTCCATCATCCGTGCTCTGAAAGTATTCGGTGGGTTTTTCAAAATTTCTAGCATGCAATGAAAGAAACTAATACGGATCAATTAAAACATATGTAGGTGCTTTGTTACGTTCATGTTTTCTTCTTCAACTCGCAACTATTGACCTGCTCCCTCTTCAGACCAAAACACTGGCACTGTGCATGATCACTGTTGGAGCCATCTAAAAAGGGTATGGCTACAGACGAATGTGCTCTGATGCCCTCCGATCCATGTCCTTCTGCAAAGAGATTTGAAAACACATCTCAAACACTTTGGATGTTTCGTTGGCCACTATTTCTCCATTGTTTGTTCTGCGTGTCTTCTAATGAAATCGAGACCTGCAAATACAATCACAATTAATGTTACAAAAATATGAGATTTTGTGCTTGGATGACTCAGTTTTCCATATTCATGAATGAACTGGTCGATACCAAGGAGGACGTTGTTGTGTTAAGGAAGGTAGGTATGCAAAGGTGCGATATATGAGGAAGCTAGTCAAGTTAAAAAAGATGTTGGAAGCACTCAGAAAGTTGCCTCCTTTTGTGCTGAAGACTTTGATGGAGATAGTATTACTTTTCAAGGGAATGCTACTTTGTGATGGAATTCACGTAGGTCAAATGGACTCCTCAAACAAGTGTTAAATTATGAGCTTTCTAAAAGATGATGTGAAGTACTCAATGGGAATGAAAAATCATTCTAAATATCATGGGATGGAGTGAGTTTAGGTTCAAGTTTAGAAGGAGAGTGTCTTCCTATATTACAGGTTAGAGATTCAAAAGAAAAAAAATTGCAAGACAAAAAGACAAGAATACTTGGCCTTAGCAATACATCCATTCAGCCATAGGACCGAAAGCATGAATTTTGTGAGATGAATGATAACCAACACATTGAATTTATGAAAGGAATGATAGTCATGACAGGGCAGGTTTGAAGTAATATTAATACAACATTGTTGAATAGAGATAACAAAGTCGATGCATTTATGGGATCATTGCATAGAGTTTCAATTTAGAGGATTTGAAGGCACAGATGATGATGAAGTTTCTTATTTCAGGGAAGATTCAATAGAATCAAAACCCATAGGAAAATATCTAGAGTTAATGGGAGTAGTGTCAAACTCTAACTCTTCATTGACCATTCATTCTTATAAAATGGAGTCTACTGCCCAGCTGGAAGGAGTTTATGACACCTCGACATACAAGACTTCAAGCTATACAATAGGTAGAGAGAAAATGGAGACCCTAGGCCCTACAATAGGACCAACTTGGAAGAGAGAAAAAGGAAAAGGCCAAGGAAAATATTGTAATTGACATCGAAATGATAGGAAAAAATCATTGAATTGGATTTTATGCCGAGGAGTGCAATGATTGTAGGATATGCTCAAAATTATCAAAGAAATTAAGTCCTTTGAAATATTTTTCAAGATACAATTGATAGGATTCAAGCCAAACAAGTTTACATTTATTATTGTTGCTTGTGCTAATCTACATCTAATAGAGCATGAATAAAAGGGCCTAATGTGGTGTCATGAACTACAATGATTGCCAATTACTCAAAATGGAAATAGAGAAGTTCTAAAAATGTATCATAGAATGAAATTGGCAAACTTGAAGCCAAATGAGCTCACTTGAACACTAATGTCCTATGTGCATGTGCAACATTAGCATCTTTAGAGTAGGGCATAGTGCATAAAGTGACCAAAGGATTGGTCTAAAGAAATCAATGTTTCCTAAAGAACCAACGAGATTAAACATATCACTTACAACCCACTGTGTTTTCCAACTTGTGATTATATGTTGAAACTGTATCAAAACAATGGAAAACTGAAATTAACCACTTAGAAAAGGAAGCAAAAGACAAGAAAAATATTTTATCATGAATAGCAAAGGAGGTTAATTCTAAAGTTCCTTTCATTACATTCATACTCTCTAATTAAGAAAAGGTTTTCATTACTATAATTGCATGTTGGAAAACATTGGGTTTTATGAAACCTACAACCCACATGTACTATTGTAAAACCCTCTACATATAAGATAAATATTGAATTAAAAAAAAATAGTCTATTTTTTTTAATGTTTGATTTGTAATGTTTCCATTACATTCATAGTATTTTCAAAATTTGCATGTTGGAAAACACTGAGTGTTAAGAATCCTACCACCCACACTCTTGTGAAACCTTGTACATGGAACAAACCCATTGGTTACTCACCCCTTAGGTGAATTTGGATAGTTTTATGTATCCCCCACCTACAATTCCTCCTTGTCCTCCCCACCCTATAGCTTTGAAGTTGTAGAAGGAAATAACTGACAAAGGATAGTGTGTTTTCTAATATTGGAAATAATGTGAGCATATTTTTGTTCCAATAAGATGAAGAAAGTGAAATGCAATTTTTACTATACTAAAGAGTTGATCTAAAATTTCTAAATAGGGTGCATTGTACTTTCCGCTATCAATTATATCCTTATAAAAGATTTGATCTAAAATTTGAAGGACTTCATTACATTCTCGATGCAGAAAGTGAAATGCAATTTTTATTGTACCAAAGAGTTGATCTAAATTTTTTTGTTCCAATTAGATGAAGAAATAAATGAAATTTTTACTATACCAAAGAGTTGATCTTAAATTTGGAGGACTTCATTACATTCTTGGTGCATGTGAAACAAAATATTTTCTTAAGGAAATAATTGACAAGGGACATGAAATAGATGACTACCTAGAGGAATTTTAGCATCATCTCTCACTTTCTTTGCTTGCATAAATTCATATGAAACACAAAACCTCTTGAATTTATCCACTTTTGCATTGTCATTTTCCCATTGCACATACTGCACACACCCCTTCCTCAACTTTTCAAGAGAAGCAAGAATCTCTTCGGTCAATACATTATCTATCTCATTCACTTTGGTTTGCTAGTTATCAAGTGTTTTAAGAGAAAATTCCTTTTTTATTTCATACATTCTAGTACATGTTGCTCTAGTTATGCATTTACATTTTCCCATTGCATATATTGCACCCCTTATCTCCCCCTTCCCTCTCTATCTCCCCCTAGAGTATGTTTCCTTTTGTCCTTCATCAAAGTTTAAGTAAATTCTCTTTTCTATAAATGTATGAATTTATTGATTTGGATATTCTAAAGATACTTATATTTAGTCTTGATTTGTATGAATTTATTGATTTGTAAATTCATCTTCAAAATTAATCGCAAGTCTTATTTAGAGTAAAAGTCATTTTTGAATTTCTTCATGTGTTCAGAAATGAAATGCATGGTATAATTGCAAGTTGGAAAACATAGTGGGATTTGAGTAGATGGTTTATGAGACTTGCAGCCAAAACATTATCTATTTCATTCGCTTTTGTCTGCTTCTTTTCAATCATTTTTAGAGTAGATTCATTTTTCATTTCATATATTTTAGGACTTGCTGCTCCAGCTGGCATTGGTAAGATCTCTGGAAGATTCATGTTTGAAAATTTATTGATGTTCCCTTCCATAATGAGAAAATATCAATTGTTGACATTGAGCTACACAAAATGAAAAATATTTTGTACATGCGAGAATTTTGTAAATTTTCCATTGTTCTAGCACTTATTACTCCCTCACACAACAATCTTGGTAACATAAAGTAAGACACCTTTAAAAATTACAAGTCTTAGTTAGAGTTCAATTTATCCTTCCCACAACAATCTTGGTAATATAATGTAAGGAACCTTCAAAATTTACAACTCTTAGAGTACAAATTATATTTTAGTTTCTTTATATGATTCAGAAAAAAATGCTCAGAATAATTATAGGTTGGAAAACATAGTGGTTTTTGAGTTATTTCATTTTGTATGTTTAAAGCTAAGTGGTGGAGAGCGAGGGGAGGATTTCCAAGTGGGGGATACATAAAACTAGATAAATTGAGTTGAAGGGTAATTAACCAATTAGGTTTTTGTGCATTTAGGGTTTTAAGACTGTATATGGGTTGCAAGGTTTTATAAGACCCAATGTATTCTAAAATGCAATTTTAAAAAATAGTATGGATGTAATTAAAACCTCTTATTATTTAGACAATAGGCGCCTTCAAAATTTATAACATCTGTTAGTTACATTAAAATTATATTTCAATTTCTTAATATGATTGAAAAATAAATGCAAAAAATAATTACATGTCGAAAAACTCAATGTGGGTTGTCCATCATTTCATTTTGCATGTTCAAAGCTAAATGATGGAGAGCATGAGGATGAGTTGCATTTTGGGGATACATAAAACTAAGAAAATTGAGCTGAGATGTGACTAAGCAATTGGGTTGTTATGTGTTTATGACTTTAAAATAATATGTGGGTTGTAGGTTTCATAAAACCCAATATTTTCCAATCTGCAATTTTACACAACATTATGAATGTAATAAAAACCTTTTGTTATTTACAAAGTAATAATGTAATGAAATATACCTTCAAAATGTATCACAATTTTTAGTTAAAGTAAAAATTACATTTCAATTTCTTGATATGATTGAAAAATAAATGCACAAAATAATGGCAGGCTGGAAAACATAGTGGGTTGTAAATTATTTCATTGTGCTTGTTCAAAGCTCAATGGTGGAGAGCTTAGGGAGGAGTTGCAGGTGAGGGATACATAATACTAACAAAATTGACCTTAGGAGTGACTAACCAATTGGGTTGTTACGTGTAGAAGGTTTTACAATAGTATTTAGGTTGCAGGTTTCATAACAACCAGTGTTTTCCAACCTCCAATTTTAGAAAATAGTATTAATGTAATTAAAACCCATTGTTATTTACATAACATGAGTGTAATGAAATACACCTTCAAAATTT